>PVJA010022958.1:0-33623 GCA_004027025.1 Myocastor coypus
TGCTCTTCCGATCTCTGGTCTCGAACTCGCACTGATCCTCCTGCCTCAGCCTCCCGAGTGCTGGGATTACAGGCGTGAGCCACCACGCCCGGCAAAATTAAAAATTTCTTAACCTGACACTGTTAAGATTGTAATTTGAGCTGGGCGTGGTGGCTCACGCCTGTAATCCCAGCACTCGGGAGGCTGAGGCAGGAGGATTAGTGCGAGTTCGAGACCAGCCTGGGCTACAAAAGTGAGCTCAAGGCCAGCCTCAACTGCATAGCGAGACCCTGTCTCAAAAAGACAAAAAAATGATTGTAATTTGAGACTAGATTATAAAACTTACCAAATTATTTGTAATTATGAAAATGCCAGCACTGACCCCCCAGTGCCCAGTTTTCCTTGCAGACAGTTGGTGTCATTCTTCTTCACTGTGGAAAGTTTACCTTTATCTTGTCCTTTGTCTCTTCTTTCTTCCTATATAGACCATGAACTCTTCGAAGTGAAGACCTGTGTTGGGTTTCTAACTTTCATTTCTGCATAGGAAAGTAGGAAGAAAGAAAAGAGAGAAAATACAGGAAGGAAGGAAATGAGTGAATGAGCCAGATCTCCACATACAAACATAGTTTATGAAATTGCTAAATATTTTAGTCTTGCTTTATTAACTGCATTTAAAAAGGAAAAACAATAAATCACTTATTTATCTACATTAATAAACATGCGTACACCACAAAACACCGTTAATAGTATCAGCAGTGAGATTTAAAATTACTGAAGTAACTCCCTTGACAAATTGCCACATTCGTCGGCTGTCCCATGGAAGAGCTGTACCTAATATATCAGTTGCTAATTGCTTTTAATGTTATCTGTAATATTAAATGAACTTCACCTGAACTCTAAAATGTATTTGTGTTGATCTTTTATCCTTATTATTAGTAAATCCTTTTTAGTAAATATTACAAGTGTTTCAAAAATTAAGTATTAAGTGTACTGTTTCAGCTGTCTGTGTGCTTCCTTCACTTCTGCTACTCTCCCTAAAGAAAAAGCATAGGTAAATTGTGGCATGACTATAGGGGCTGTCCTGACTCAGCATCGTTCAGTTCCCATGCTGTTTAAAGAAAACTTCTAATTAAAAAAAAAAATCTCTTTTGTAGATCAATGATGAAAATATTTAATAATATTGTTATTGTGCCCTTTTATGGATATAATCCAAAAAAATATCTTTATTGTCGTAACAGTTACTTGGTCAAAAAAAATTACACCTAGTTAGCAGATGGTCACTTTCTTTGTAGCTACAGATAATCGAAGTGAACTAAAATGTAGCTTAGTTTTTATGTTGTTGTTTTCACATATTTCAGTTTCCTTAGTTCCATTATTTTTGTCTGTTGTACATTTATGTTATATTTTCTTAGTCAATTATTGGAACAATTATAATAATGGTATATATTTCTTTAGTAGCATTAAAACACAATACATATTACACATTACACAAGGCACTATGGTCATTAAGTCAGTTTTTCAGATGCTGAGGTTAGGCTGAGGTAAAGAAAAATATATACTTCCTTGGGTTTTCAACATATTCAAAATGCCTGCTTGAAATGGTAAAAAGCAAGGCTGGGCCTTCCTTCAAGAAGCAGGTCAGAATGTAATAAGAGAAATGATTATGTATAAAAGGAAAAAACTTTACCAAGCAGCTGCTTCTTGTGTTGGACTACAAATTAAATGTATCTCATGTCAGTATTACCAAACTTTCTTAAAATATTTGTAATGATTTTTAATAGTATTTTATGTCTTATGATTCAGATAAACACATTTTAGTTTAATGTCAGCTTTTGTTTTAGGGTTCTAATTACCTACTTAGATAAGCCTTGGCTCTTGAAGAAGCCACTTAGACTTAACTATATTTGTCATTTGAAAATGAACTTCAGCTTTCTGACTCTCAAGTATTTGTATAATAAAACAAATTCCCTCATTAATGAGTTCTTTTTTGTTCATTTTCATTCTGATGGATCACTAAATTTTCTTTATTTACAGAGCTTCCTTATGGCTGGGAGAAAATAGAGGACCCTCAATATGGCACATACTATGTTGAGTAAGTTTCTTGCCTCAGTTATATTCTCCCAAAGGTTTTCCTTTGCGTGCAGAGTTGGGGATTCCTGGATATGGCACTTGATGCTTCTGTCATCCAGCTTAAGTTTTCAAACATGGAAATGAGAAGGTACAGGCAGCAGACAGCTACTTTACTGCGTTTGAATTTCACAAAAGCTCGCCTTACATTTCTAAGCATAGGAAGTAGAGAGAGGAGCTTGGCACCCACCTCTAGTCCCAGCTACATTGAAAACTGAGGTGGGAGGGTTGCTTGAGCCCAGAGTAACATAGCAAGACCCCACCTCAAACAAAAGAAGAGGAAAGGTGGCCAGGGTAATAATGGCTAGAGACAGTATCCTTACCATTGTAGTTTTTCAGGAGAAAGGCAGTAGATAAAAAATTGACATGGGGTACTGGATAAGTGAACTCTTTTTTCTTTTTTCTTCTTCTGAGACAGGGTTTTGCTATGCTTGTAGTTCAGGGTGGCCTCAAGTTTGTGGCAATCCTGCCTCAGCCTCCCAAGTACTCCTCAGTAAAGACCCTGACTCACAAAAAAAGAAGTGAGGAAGAGGAGAAAGAAAAAAGAGAACGAGAAAGAAAGAAAATTAATTGAAGATATATAATTTTTAAAGGAATTAGTTAAGGAAAATTTAGTATGCAGATGGATAAAGTTGCTTTTTAAGCAGCTGTTATGATAAATTTAAGTATAACTATATGTCGGAGAAGACCAAACACCTGTTTTGTGTTAGCCAGAGAAAAACTAGGCCAGTGTCACATCTGATTTTTTTTTTTCCTTTATCCAGTTGCTGCATTGTTAATAACCATTGGAATTCCCTGCTTTCCAGATGCTGTAGACAGGGTTTTGACCTCAGGTGGCTAGGGTACTGTGGTACACAAAAGATTATATCAAAAACATTGTTATTAAAGGCATAGACATCAAAACGATACTATTTAGAAAAATAGCAAACATAGTAATCTTCTACTTTTGTAATTGCTTATTAGGGGGCCAGGGATATAGCTCAGCAGCGTAAGCGTCTGCTGGCAAGCACAAGGTCCCAAGTTTGGTCCCCAGTATTGTAATATGATGATGATGATGATGATGATGATGATGATGATGATGATGATGATGATGATGATGATGATGATGATAATATAATTGCTTATTAGTTTTTGAGTACTTATGTCATAAACCAATGCTATTTCATGGTAATTGTTCCTAAGATTAAATATCTTTAATATCAGTCACTATGGTTAAAGAGATTTTTGGAACAGCTTGTTAAAATCCAATGTATGTCCTAAGGAAGCAGTTCAGTTAGATTGACCCTTAGGTATATGACTTGATAGTTTCCATGTTTTGGTTGCTTTGAAAGGCTATGGTAATTTTATTTTCATTGTGTCATTTAATATGTCACTGATACTGATGAAGTGGATGTGAAAAGTACTATATGTAGCTGCTCTATTGTTAGTTCTTTCCTAAGGCATTGTTTTTCAAGTCAAAGGAATAGTTGGAGACCAACTCAAAAGGTTTACTGGGATTTTTTTTCTTCCTCTTATATTTTAGCCTATTTTATTTTTTATTTTTTATTTATTTTATTTTATTTTATTTTATTTGTCTTTTTGAGACAGGGTCTCACTATGCAGTTGAGGCTGGTCCTGAGCTCACTTTTGTAGCCCAGGCTGGTCTCGAACTCGCACCAATCCTCCTGCCTCAGCCTCCCGAGTGCTGGGATTACAGGCGTGCACCACCACACCCGGCTTTATTTTGTTTTTTAAAGAATTTTATTTATTATTTTTTTTTCTTGTTTCAGAACTTTTGTTTATTTTTATGGCAGGCTCAGCCTACCTTGAGGGCAGGGCTGGCGCAGCATGTGGTGCCGGGGATTGAACCACGGTTCCTGAAGCCACCTAAGCTTTCCTAAGCAGGCGCTTTAGACCACTGAGCCATCCTGCCGGGCCCATATTTTAGCCTATTTTAAACTGGGTTTCAGTCCACTGTTATTTGCCACTGACACTGCTGAACGTTTCTGAGGTAATGATTCTCATTATTACCCAATCCAAGTAAATTTGAATGCATGGTCAAGAGGTGAAAGTCATTTGCCTGTTATAAAACTCTTGAGCTGAATAATCTAATTCCCATTAAGCAAAGATGGAATATTGAATCACCTTTTGCACAAATCGTAGAGGGACATGTTCCAAGTTGTCATGGAGTCACGTTACATAGCGTGAATTAAAAGCATGAACAATAGCAGCACTGTGATTTTATATGACTGTTCCCAGAACAAGCTCATTTATAGGGATAATTTATTAGATTAAGGAAGAGCAGCCTGTATTCAACATGCACATTAGTGTGGCGTCAGCTGAGCTGTGAAGTGTGGCTTGATTCCCAGATTAGCTAGGGTTTGAATCTCATCCATAGTAATCTGCAGTGAGTTTACTGATGGAGATAAAAAAAAAAAAAAGCTGGTACTTGAACGGCTACTCCTTGGCTCTCTTAGTCTGTCAGACCAGATGGCACAATGAGTGCTTTTGGCAAGAGTCTCAAAGTAGTAACATCAACTGCAATGGTAGTTTTTCTTTGTGAATATTTATTTCAGAGGCTGAGATTCTGAAATGGATTGGTTAATTTTGAAACTAAAACTGTTTAGGAATTTAATGGTAGGTCTTTTATAAAAATGCTTGTGTATTTAGAAATGTTATCTTGATGGTACTTTATTAAAGGCTTCAATATGGTAGATGACAAAGTTAAAGTCTATGTCTAGTTTTTTTTTTTAATTTATTTATTTATTTATTTTCTTGTTTCAGAACCATTGTTTGTTTATTCACTCATTTTTTTATGGCTGACTCAGCCTACCCCAAGGGCAGGGCTGGCGCAGCATGTGGTGCCGGGGATCGAACCGCGGTCCCCGAAGCCACCTAAGCTTTCCCAAGCAGGCGCTTTAGACCACTGAGGCATCCCATCTAGTTTCATAACTCTAATTCTTCATGAATTTGTTAAGATGAATTTTTAAAATATAGATATTAAACACAAAATTGTAATATAGGTAGCATCCTAAATTAATCATTATATATTTAAGTGTGTTTTCTTGGTGTCCTTGGTTAGCTTTTCTGACAACCTGGGAATACTCCTGACTTCTGAGGATACTATCTTGCAGAGTATTTCTCACGCCAGGGCTAGTTACATATAGTAAGCAATTTTTTACAGCTTAACAGTGTGAGAATGTAAGTAACTAAATGAAAAGGAGAGCATTTTCACTTTTTTATTTGTTTTACTTTGGAGAGTAGCATTTTAACCTAGTCTAGGATAACAGATGGAATTATTTCTGTCACTAAGTCATATATTTTGTCAAAGAATTTTCAGGAAAAGGATTATTCATTTCCATACTCTACTGTCTTCTCCCACACATTAGGAAGAATGTAAATACAAATTACGACTTCTTATGTTCTAATGCCTGGGTGACAGCATGAGTCATGCTGGCTGATGACATTAAAGGGAGCCAGGGTTCCTTCTAAACAGGTTTCTTCTTTTCTGAGTGTCAGTTTTTAATTGTTGTTTTCCTTGAAAATAAAATGTCAGTGCCTATTTAAGTGGTACTTAACATTTTTATTGTCACAGAGGGTTAAACAGTTAAAATTTAATGAAGAAGGTGCCCCTCCTAAAAGAATGTCAAGAAGACCTTGCTGTATTTGAAGCTAGCCACATTTGTTGTGAAGTTAATATGTAGTGAAAGCCTAAATGACAGAGAAAGCCTCCATTCCTAGCTGTAAGGGTTGTTTTTGTCCTTGCTGCCTTTTTTCCACCATTACCACTAAATCACAAAGTAAATATTCGAGTGACTACTTATTTGTAGCTTTTGTAATATTCAGCATATGTTACAGTCATATCCTTAGAGTCTCAGGATTTGTTGCTTAATTCTTGGTGTTGACTAATGCCATTTCTTCTTGAAGTAGATTTTACTTGGAAACATTTGTCTGAAATATATTTATGCTATAGAAGTGCTAGAATATGATTCCTGTTGCTTCTGTACTTGACCTAGTCATGATTTTAAACTTAAAAAAAAAAAAGCAGCAACAACAGTTATATTTTTAGTTAGTTGTCACCTGACTACAGTTGCCCTTTGGTGCACCTGGCTGACCAGCTATTACCTCTCATCTCCCCACAATAGTATCTTTGCCTGCTTGGAATTCTATGGTTTCCAAGAATCAGTTGTGAGTGTTCCTAATCCTAAGTGCCAATTAAATCCTTATGCTAATATAGTAATTCAATTATTATATATTTATGAAGAAATTAAATGTAAAGGAAAATTGTTCTGTAACACAATTTAATTTTTAAAAGTCACTGGGACTGGAATGAGTGTGTGTAACAGATGAAATTCAAGACTTTATAAGGAAAAACAGTACCACTGAGCTATATGTCTAATCCCAAGAAAGTCACTCTTAGTTTCTGCTGAATTGATGGGGCAAGGTAGTGGAAAAATAATATTCTGGAAGAGTTTTGTACTCAGGTTTCCTCAGAAGTATCTTTATAGCTTGCTTCATTTTAAAGAAACTTAAGCCCCTTCTCTCTCTTTTTTTTTTTTTTTTTTTAATGTATTTAGTACAGGGTCTGAGGATCTCACTACACAGATTGGACCTCTAGTGATCCTCCTGTTTTCAGCCTCCTAAGTGCTGGGGTTTCACGTGTGCCACCACACCCAGCCTTAATTGCTGCCACCACACCCAGCCTTAATTGCTGTCTCATCACACCCCGGGGGCAGGGTCAGCATGGTACAACCAGGGATCAAACCCTGGCCCCTGCATCTGCCTAGGCAGGTGCGTTAATCCTCTGAGCTATCTGGCTGGCCCTTAAGCCCTTTCTAATATTAACTGTCATTTAAAAAAATTACCAAGTTATTGTGTCAAATAAGAAAGGTTTTAGGACTGGTGAGATAGTTCAGCAGACTTAAGTGCCTACTTGAGCAAGAATAGGATCTGGGATTTGATCCCCAGCACCACATGCCATGCTGGCCCTGCCCCAGGTGCTTTGACTGGCCACAGAGACCAGGCATAGTAGTGCACATCTGCAATCCCAGTGCTGGGGAGGCTGTAAATAAGAGGATCACTACGAGTCTTAGATGCATGGCAAAACCCTATGCCAAAAACATAAATTAAAAAAAAAAAGTTTCTATAGTTTTGAAAACTGTTGCCTGCCATAGGTGGTAGGTAGGCTTATGAAAAGCTGTATTAAGTGTGGTAGCATAAATTTCCACAGCTTTCACTTCTAGACATCTGTGGATCTCTTACTATCTGTTGTTTCTTTGTATCCCATACTCCAAAGATACATATTGATCCCTCGGCATGTGGAGATGGCATGGTATGGGTCTCTAAAAATGTGTAACTCTTGTATGTGAATCTAAAGTGCATATTTTTTGCATCTTACAGTCACCTTAACCAGAAAACTCAGTTTGAAAATCCAGTGGAGGAAGCTAAAAGGAAAAAGCAGTTGGGACAGGCTGAAATTGGGTCTTCAAAGCCAGGTAAAACTTTTTTATTTTTTTGTATTTTAGGGAAGAGTCTACAAGGTGTTTGGACTTGTAGTGATCTGCCTGTTTATAGCCTCCCAAGAGCTGGGATTACAGCTGCATGCCACCACGCCCAGTCTCCATTCCCACTCCTGCACCTGCTTGCAGACGCTTTAATCTGCTGAGTTATTTGGCCAGCCCTAAAACGTTTTGTTTGATCTTTTCTTTGAAGAATAAATTGTGAAGCTCAAGGCCAGCCTGAACTGCATAGCGAGACCCTGTCTCAAAAAGACAGAAAAATAATAATAATAATAATAATAATAAATCATGAAACTTGTATGCTGTATTAATGAAAGTATGTTTCAACTTTTTGCTGCTGGGACTTTAAAATTCAATAGAGATATCTTGAGTTTTGCCATTGTAAAGTTATGAGTAATCCTACTACCACATCTCAACATGATGGGAGTACTGAGATCTTTCTCATAATAGTATAAAAATATTGGGAGAAAAATTGGGAAGCTTTTTAAAAAGAATTTGAAGTTAGTTTTGAAAATTGAGTTGTTTCTTTTAAGGTCAGGCCCTATATGAAATCTCTAGTTCATTATAGCTTCTCCCAGCTTAATTTCTTAGTGCCTGTACCATTCAGCATCCTACATTAACCAGTATTACTATTAAATAAGTATACCATGTTATTTGCCTACACCCTGAGTGTCAAATAGGATGGTAGGTATTAGTAGTATCAGAATCATTTGGGAAATACTTTTAAAATACATGCAGTTTTGATGATCCCACTCATATGCATTTTGCAAATGCTGCCCAGGAAGCCCTGATACTGCTCTTGTGTCCCTCCCTCCTTCCATCTGTTACTAACAACCAGGGATCTGTTTGCTCACATTGCAGTGATCCAGTAGATTCTCACTTCTGTTGCCAATAAGAAAAAAGTTTTTTTTATAACTACTTTTCTAAAATATAGAGCCCTCTCTGAAATTCTGAAAATAATTTGAGCTTAACAAATATTTTCGAGCACATACTATATGCCTAGTGTTTTGCTAATGGCTGGATATTCAAAACGATTAAGATAGGTTGTAACCTTAAAGAGATCACAGTGTAACACAGGCAACGACTGTTACAATCTGTGAACTGGGCCATTCTGGTAGATGTGCAAGTGTAGGAGCAGATTTGTACCTCATCTATTTTCATTTCCTAAAATCTTTTTGCCTCTATTTGCTCATCTATAGCATAGGAATAATAATAGTACCTGCCTCTTGGGGTAGTTCTATTGACTATGTAAATTAATACATCTGAAGTACTTACAATCATATCAGACATATGGTAACTGACAAATGCTAGCTTTCATTATGGTTAATAGAGTTAAACAGCTGTCATCCCTTATCTGCTGTGGGTACATTTAAAATCCTCAGCGAATGCCTGAAATCACAAGTAGTAACACAACTTCACCTTTCTCACTGTGACCAAGTCTCTGAGAAGAATCAACTTAAAGGCATAACGGCTTATTTTGGTTCATGGTTTCAGAGGTGTTAGCAATTTCAGGGCACAGTCACAGGGCCCTATCATTCGGGGCCCGTGACATGGCAGAAACATGTTAGGACCATGAGGTAAGCTGGAGCTATACCTCACCGTGGGCTGGAAGCGCAAAGGAAGATAGGATCCATCTTCCCCTTTGGGCACACACTCCCACGGATGCACTTCCTCAGGCAGGCTCACTCCTGAAGCTTCTATTACCTCCCAGTAGCACATCACTGGAGACCAAATCTTCCCCACATGAGCTTTGGGAGGGACATTTGTATAATGATGACAACACATATGATAAGCTGTTACTCTTTCAATTAAAGGAAGCTCCTTATGGCTTCACTTTCTCTTCTCCTTGGCATCACTACTCACAAACTTTGAGGCCATTATTAAGTGAAACAAGTGTTCCTTTGAATACAAGCACCATGATATCTCAAGAGTTGATCTGAAAACCCAGGCAGCTAACACATGGCCATACTGAGCAACAGCAGTCTAAAGAGCATTGATAGGTTGCACAGAGGGTGATTCATGTCCAGATAGAATGGGGCAGAATGGCACAAGATGTTATCAGAGTACTCAAAACAGCATGATACTTAAAACTAAGGAATTATATATGTTCCTGGAATTTTCCATTCAAGATTCATTTAATCCTTTATCTTTTTGTAAACCATGTTTTGTGGATAACTTCAGTTTTACTAAAAGGCTGGTATATTTCATTATTTTGAAAATATCAGTATTTGACAAGATAAATCAGATTTCCTCAGGTTTTACCCTGAAACCATGTACAGCTGTTTGTAGATCTTTTGACAGTGTTAGCCATCTGGAAGTCACAGCCATTGCTTGACCAATTTGCTCTCTGTGAAAGCCTAAGAGAATGTTTCCTCTCTAGCTAACTCTCCTTAGGCATACTGTATGTCATCAAATGCTTTCTTCTGTAGTCCCATAATCTCCTTGTACAGAAAATTTGGGACACCACTGAGTTACAGTATGTTACAGTACAGGTTCTCTTATGTCCTGAGTCATTGATGACCTTGAAGGGCTAGGGACAAAATACCAGTTATTGTTGTAGCCCTTAACCCTTCAGAATAGAAGATATAAAAGTTCCATTTTTTGTTATATAGGTCTTGCTTTACCTTGGTCTTAACCATCCAGCAGAAAAGTCTAACCGCAAGGTATAAAATGTAAAGGCATATTAATCTGCTGAGCTGTAAAAGGCTCAAGTCAACAGCTTCCAACATTGCCAGTTGTGCTGATAACCCATTACTATTATGGACTACTGGACCATATATACAGCTGCTTTCTCATAGTCCAATGAGAGAAAAGATTTGTACTAATAGTGTTTATATATACAACAAGATACGATGTATTAATTATTGTAATTGTCCTACTAACCTGTTATGAAACTGTCTCATTGCTATTTCTCATTCAAATTAATAAAAGTATAAAAAATTTGAAAGAAAATACATCAGTATTAATTTTGAGTTGGCAAAGATAACCTAACCAACTGTTACTAAGAGATACACCTTTCAGTAAACTTATTGAAATGCAAAAAAAAAGAAAAACAACAAAAAAACGAGTTTTGGATTGCAGTTGACTGCAGTTGATGGAATGACGAAGGGAAACCATGAACAGGAGAGGACAGCTGTCATAGGCTGAGAGGTGGGAGAAAGTGAGAACAAAGCAATGAGGAGAGAAAGGAGGTATTTCTTCCTTTCAGGTGACACAAAGAGTCCTACGGAGTAGAGATTCATTAGCTACATACTTCTCAGTGATTTAGTTTATGAGCTTAAATTGTAACTGTTCTGCATCATCAAATTCTTTCCCTTTTAGGGTTTCCTTTATTTCAGAGTCTACAGGTTGGCTTTGTGGACTATATTCCTTATAATTTTTTTTTCTCCAACCCACTTTTTATTTTGGCTCAGATGTGGAAAAATCACACTTTACTCGAGATCCATCCCAGCTTAAAGGTATCCTTGTTCGAGCCTCACTGAAAAAAAGCACAATGGGATTTGGTTTTACCATTATTGGTGGAGATAGGCCTGATGAGTTTCTGCAGGTGAAAAATGTGCTGAAAGATGGTCCTGCAGCTCAGGATGGGAAAATTGCACCAGGTAAGAAGTTTTTCAGAATTACTAAAGAGTCCTACAACACAAATGACAGGAAAGATGTTTCAGGTATGCATGTCTAAAGAGAATAAATGGTTATAACTGCAAAGTCTTTTCAGTTTTTCCTTAAAATTAAGCGCAAGCTCACTTGAGAAAAGGTCATGTTTACAATGAAGCAGAAACTATTAAAGAAAACATGTTAAGTTATTCATTTTTTAATACTTTGTATACTTTTTGGGTAATCCCTTGGATGTACAAAACTAAAAATGTACTAACCTTCTCAGAAGATCACTTCTCTGATGTTCTTTGGTTAGGTAGAGTACTTTTGGAGCTGTCTAATCTCCCTCTCCTTCCCTACTCCTCTCCTTTCCCCTCTTCCTTTTTCCATCTTCCCCCACACTCCATTTCCCTTCCCCTTCCTCTTCCCCTCCTTTCCTAACATTGTGTTGGGGATTGAATTTGTACATGCTAGGCAAGTGATGTTCCCCTAAGCCTCATGCCCACCCCACCCCCTTTTTAAACAAAGTCTTTCTGAGTTGCCCAGGCTGGCCTCAAAACATAGCATTCTCCTGCTTCAGCCTTCAGAAAAGCAGGAATGATAGTCCTGCACCAGCACACTAGGGTTGTCATGATACTTTGTGATACCAGTACTATTATTTTCAGTATATGGATCTCTCATCTTATACCTTTCCAATGAGTTGATAGAAACTTATGACAAGGAAACTTTGAAATAATCAGTAGTTAGAGTATAAGTAAAATGTTTCACTATTACTTTATGAAATAAAAAATTCCTACAGATGAAGGCTAAAAGAGTCAGACATGGTAATGCACACCTGCAATTCCAGCATTCTGGGAGACTGAGGCAGGAAGATTGCTAGCTTGAGCCCAACATGGGCAACTTAGAAATGTTAGAAGACTTTGTCTCCAAATAAAAATAAGGCCTGGAGATGTCAGTCAGTGTGAAGGTCTTGGATTCAGTTATAAACAAACAAATAATTTTTTCTGTTTTAAGTTCTCAGTTCTGACCTGTTTTACCTTTTGTCCATGAGACAAATCCCATTGGTACTATATATATACATATACATACTGTCAGAAGAAGAAGAAAAAAAAAAAAAGAAGCCATCTTGTCAGTAATTCTTTTTTTTTTTTTTTTTTTTTTTTTTTTTTTTTTTTTTTTTTTTTTTTTTTTTTTTTTTTTTTTTTTTTTTTTTTTTTTTTTTTTTTTTTTTTTTTTTTTTTTTTTTTTTTTTTTTTTTTTTTGGTTTTTTTGAGACAGGGTCTCACTGTGCAGTTCAGGCTGGCCTTGAGCTCACTTTTGTGGTCCAGGCTGGTCTTGAACTCGCACTGATCCTCCTGCCTCAGCCTCCCGAGTGCTGGGATTACAGGCGTTCGCCACCACGCCCGGTTTAGTAATTCTTTAAATAATCATATTCAAATAAAAGCCATAAGTGTATGAACAACAAAAGACAAATTTTTAAATCCAGTGATATGTTAAAAAGCCAGTTGAAGGGCTAGAAAGAAAACTCAGTGGACCAAGTGCTTGCTTAGGCAAGGCCAGGAGCCACAGTTTTATCCTTGGCACCAAGTACTGTGCCAGTTTCACCCTCGGGCACTCTGAGCCTGCAACGGAGTCTGGGTATGATGGCCTACACTTGTAATCCCAATACTGGGGAGGCAGAAAACAGGAAGATCACTATAAGTCAGAGCTGCATAGTGAGACCCTGCACAAAACAAACAAACAAACAAAAGTCAGTTGGTGAATTTGGTGTTAAGTGCTAACACCAAATAATAATTCAAAATCAGGAAAGCAAAACCAAATTTTGTAAGGATTAATTTAGCAGACTTTTCAGTGTCTTAACTAATAAATCTATTGTCTTAAATAATACATTCTGTTGAATTTTTTGTTGATGCTTTCACTTTTTAAAAACTGAAATTTATAATTTATAAGACATTCAGAATTTCTAAGCTGGGCATGGTGTTCCATGCCTGTAATCCCAATACTCAGGAGGCTGAGGCAGGAGGGTTACCAGCCGGGGCAACAGAGTGAGTTCATGGACAGCCTGAACTGCATAGTGAAAGCCTATCCCAAAAAGACCCCCCCCACAAAAAAAAAAATCCATACAAGAAAGATGATAAAACAAAATACTTTTTAAAGTAACATTTTTATCTTCAGTTCTACATTTCTTAAACTAGAATGAACTTTTAAGTATACTACAATCAGTGGATTCTTAAAATCAAGAAAGAAGGTGGTATTTAAGGAGAGACCTTTGTATAAGTATTCTTAGTTTCTCTTCTATATACTAAGTATCTACTAAGATGTGCTAAGCTTTGTTTGGCTACTTAGGTGTGACTCAGAATCTGATAATAAAATTTGCAGATTTTTTAAATTACTCACTTAACCTTCAAGTGAAAGCTCTTTGTGGCCAAGATGATTAAAATTTTAGACATCTGTATATACTTTTTAGAGAGAAATCATAAGATAGAATATGTTGGAAATCTTTTCTTTCCAATAGTTAAGAAAGAGTAAGAGACCTTTAGAAATCAAATATAGTGGCTAAATTTGGTTTTGCCTTTCTCTCAACAAAAAGTCAATTGATTTGGTGCTTTTAATATTCTTAACACTGTTATGTTTTTTCAGGTGATGTTATTGTAGACATCAATGGCAGCTGTGTCCTTGGTCACACTCATGCAGATGTTGTTCAGATGTTTCAGTTAGTACCTGTAAACCAGTATGTAAGCCTCACTTTGTGTCGTGGTTACCCACTTCCTGATGACAGTGAAGATCCTGTCGTGGACATTGTTGCTGCTACCCCTCTCATCAATGGACAGTCCTTAACTAAGGGAGAGACTTGTGTGACTACTCAGGATTGTAAGCCAGGAGCATTGGCTCTGGAACAGAATGGAAAATCAGGACACACCTTGATGAGTGATCACCTCAATGGTCCATCTGACCCAAGTGAGCAGAGAGCATCCCTGGCATCCTCAGGCAGCTCCCAGCCAGAACTCGTGACTATCCCTTTGGTTAAGGGCCCTAAAGGCTTTGGCTTTGCGATTGCTGACAGCCCCACAGGACAGAAGGTGAAAATGATATTGGATAGCCAGTGGTGCCAAGGCCTTCAGAAAGGGGATATAATTAAGGAAATTTACCATCAAAACGTGCAGAATTTAACCCATCTCCAAGTAGTAGAAGTGCTGAAGCAGTTTCCAGTAGGTGCAGATGTACCATTGCTTATCTTAAGAGGAGGTGAGTACAACACAACCAGGAAGTATCTTTACATTTGGACATTTATGTTTGCTAATTAGCCTTCATCAGGTCAGAATGTGTTTTCCTAGCAGATTTCACTGGCAATTAGTGTATATTTTCCTTAAGTTTCTGTCTGATTGCTTCCATAAGCAGTATTTGGATCAGAATGTTTTAGTTCTTAGTGGTTTCATTTGTGTTCATTATGGATTTCTGTCCCCACTGTATTCTTTTTAAAATCTGATTTACAGCTTTAATGATTAGGGGGTGTCATCGTATTGTGCTACTGCAAATGAAATATAGCCTCTTAATTTCATTTTCTCTGTTGATGACAATAACAGAAATTGACCAGTGGTGCTGTATTGGGACCTTGGCAATGCATCAAAAGAGCTTTTGAAAAAGCTGCCCTCTCTGGAGAAGTGAAGCTTTAGGTTGTGTGCTAGCCTGTTCTGCAGAAGTGCTTCTGATGGCTTATGCTCATAAAGATTTTATCCTAAGCTCTAGAGTCTGCCCATAAGTGTTAATTAAATCTCAAAGTGCTTATGTGAAAGAAATGAAATTTTTACTTTTCAGAGTCATCAGCTGACGTAAACCACTCCCAGAATCTGTGAATTCATTTCCAAGGGCTGTACAGTAGCCTTTTTCAAATCCATACTAATAAATTACTAGTATTTTATAAAGAATGAAATTTAGTCCTTTACTCTTTGTCACTATGGCTTTTACTCTGATTTTTGAGGCAAATGAGCTTTGACTTAATTGGAAATTTTTTCTTTATTCTCATTTCTTCAAACTGTTCTGGCTTATTCTCTGGGTGATAGGGTAGAAGGTGTTCAGTGGGGTAAAACTTCCGTGCATACTAGAGCATTACCAGGGCTTCAACACATACAACAAAGGGCCCGAGATTTATTGTCTGGCAGTTTTCTGTCAGTGTTCTGCCTGAGTTATGGGTTGTAGAAAAGCTGTCAGTTAACCTATCTATTAATTGGTAATAACGTTTCTTCCTGGAGATTGTTGTAAAAATGAAACATGATAAAATACATGTACACATAGGAGGTTTACAAAGATTTACTAGCCCACTACAAGTTGAAGGCAGTTTTATCATAAACATAAGCAATATTTATGATCTGAAAATGTGTACTATATTTTAAAATTTTGCTCATTTTTTTTAAGGTCCTCCTTCACCAACTAAAACTGGCAAACTGGTGAGTATTGCAGGGGCCCTAGTTCTTCTTCCCTGCACACAAACAGTGCCATATATCTCCCCTCTGTAGAACAATCTGCTGCAGTGGTGGGGGCGCTGATGCTAGGAGAAGCTGCAGGCCTGCTGCCCTAGATATGGGTCAGAAACTCGGGAGTGGTAGAAAAGAGCCATGGTCTGGGGTGTGCACACAATGAAGCCTTGCTGCTAAAAGAGTACTAGAAGCCCAAGATACCAATAATCATTTCCTCTGAACAGTAAAATCTGACACACTGAAGAACTTCCTTAGTATTCTTTTATTTTGTGTTTCAGAGGAGTGCAGTAATAAGTAGCTAAATGATCTCAGATAGTAAACTATTGTGTCTTCTTGGGAGCACCTAGAATAAAGATTTGATAGCTGCATATAACTTCCTAGGAACTATAAATGCCTACATTTAGATGACCTTACATTTAGAACCAAGCAGAATTTCCTAAAATAATTGTGGCTTTCTGAGCTAAATTTTCTCATAGCAAAATGATACACTGTCAGACCTTTGCTTCTTCTGAACAACTAAGTAGCCTGTTTAAGTGTTTCATAAAGAAAAATAACTTTAAAATGAGTGTACCAAATAATGCTTTTGCAGAAGAAGATGTAGGTACACATTCCTGGCTCAATAGCTGTAACTCTATGGATATGGATATGAAGACAATTATATTTTAAAATTCTAAGTTAGTTCTTTTTTCCTTGAAGTCTTTCATCTCAGAATTGAAAGATAGTTCCCTTAAGCACAGAGGGGAAGTCCATTCAGCATTAAATGCATTAATTTCCTCTAGCCTACCAAGTAAGAGTCTTTAGCCCTTTCACAGACTGCTTGTACCATCAGGTCACCTGTAGACAGAAATTCCTTTTGTCCATTTGGTTCAAATTGCTCTGCATTTTTCTGCTTCCCCAAGCAGTCACTGTAATCTCTGTACAGCCCTGTCTAGTTCATAATAGATGGTATTGCAGCCACAGTGACCTTGATGCTTTATATTTGACCAGAGGCTCTGGTGACCTCTAAGTGCTCTGACAGGATCCTAGGACATGTGGGGAAGGGGAGAGGGTTGCCCTAACTTTTCCTGCCATTACCTGGGTAAGGATCGATTAGGAGTTTTGTGTGACTCAGCACTTCATAGGAGCTGACCCTCACTTTAGAGGGGCCAACCTCCTGACCCTCAGGAGTTGGTGCCCTTGTGATCCAATCAATGTTAATTATTTATGACAAGTGTCTGTAATCTCCTTGCCCTAACAAAAGTGCAAAAAATAAGCTGGTTTCAAAATCATTTTAGGTAAATTATTAGATTTCCTTTTAAAAATTATTAAATAAATCATTTTGCTTCCATATTATTTTGGGAAAATTGTATCTTAGTAGGGAAAGTGTCCAAATATGCTAGTCAGTTTCCTTTCTCAGAATGGTTGTCTGGCATGGGATAATGTATTTGGAGTGACTGAGCAGGGCTTTTAGTGTCATCTTTAAACTAAATTAGAGCTAACACTCCCTCTCCTATTTCCCTGAAAAGAATGTATTATCTTACACATTTTCACTGGAAATTTAATTCATTTAGTTGGAAATGCATATCAGAAGTTTGTGAATGTATTTTCTGAGTCTTCTTTTGTACTTAGAAGAGCCGTCTGATATCATGTTCCTCTTAGCTCCGAGTCAATGTATATCTTGGTAGTAGAGAAACAGAACAAGATTACTTAACAACAGAACTAAATGAGGCCCTTCAGTTAACATCATTATAAACTTTGCTCTAATTCTTGGTAAATACTATGATTTAACCAGATATACAGGCCTAGGATAGTGAATCCTGCCACCTACACAGCTACACTCAGTTGACACATCTACTTCAGACAACAGTTTTATGAGATAATCAACCATCTTACATTTGAAAAGTACTAAAGGCCCTTTTCTATTTCAGAAAACAGACAAAAAGGAGAATTCAGGAAGTTTGGAGACCATAAACGAGCCCATTCCGCAGCCTATGCCTTTTCCACCCAGCATTATCAGGTCAGGATCCCCAAAATTGGATCCTTCTGAAGTCTACCTGAAATCTAAGACTTTATATGAAGATAAACGTAAGTAGTTATAGAATGTTTTAGGAGAATGTGTAATTAGATACATTTAAGTTTTTTCTTAAACTGGAATCTTCCCATCTTTGAAAGCCATAGTAAGAATTTATTCCTTCATTCCCATTTCAGTGTATATCACACCGGGCTTCTACCATGTGTATGCGCTGTTCACACATTTTTTTTTTCAAGACTGCGTAGTAAGTGCCAGCTATCTGCAGGATATCATATTAGGCACTTAGAATACAGAGATAAATTGGTTATGTAGGCCTTGCATCCAGAAATGTTATTAAATCTAAGTGGGAAAAGCTAATGTACAATCAAATAAGTGTAGACACAAATACACATATGCCTTCTGGTGTGGTTGTAAAGTAGATAAATTAGGATAGGATCCTAAGCAGTCTGGTCAGTTTTATGAGTGTGACTATCAGGAAGTGTCAGGTAAAGTGTTATACAGAAGGTAAAGCTTGAGCCAAACCCTCTAGAACGAAGAGGTCTCTGAGGCAGATAAAGGCAGAAGACAGAAGGACCACATTTGCATGTTGGTACTGCAGTGGCTGGGCTCTGCAAGTTCAGTTTGACTGAGTGGGACTGGCAAGGGAAGGCAGTGAGGAAAGTAGAGATAGATCGTGGAGGGCTGGGCGGCTGGAGTTGGTCACATGCCGGATTGAGAGCCATGGAACTATTTTAAGCACAGGGAACATAGCACTGGGCTAACTGGCAGGAGTTAGGAGGACAGATCACAGAGGGGTATGCAAAGTGGAAAGGAAGCCAGAGTCAGCTCCTGGGAAGAGTCCAGCTGTGAAGAGGAAAGAATCCTCGAGGCAGAAACCCATTTTTATACTGAACTTATCTCCTAATGGTAAATCTTTACCAATATAAAGTTGCAAATTTAAATAGGTCTAGTTTTTTAAAAAAAAAAAATGGTTTAAAGTCCAGGGAGACAGATGAGTGGCTTAAGTCCCTGCCTGGCAAGTCCAAGATCATGAGTTCGGTTCCCAGTCCCAAAAAGAAAAAAGAAAAAATATTGGTTTTAAAAAATCTGTATATACTTTGAAAAAGACATACAAAACATAATATTTAATTGCTTATGCTTAAATAGTTGCAGAGCTTTCTCTTGATATCTGGGGGCTGTGTTCAGAAAAAGGAAAACCAAGTGTAAGCATAGCAAAGCAATGATTTAAGTTAGCTTTAACTATGTATAATCCATTTCTCAGAAATCCCTTTCATAGTTTGGTATATTCTCTCTCTCTCTCTCTCTCTCTCTCTCTCTCTCTCTCTCTCTCTCTCTCTCTCTCTCTCTCTCTCTCTCTCCTCTCTGTATTGAGTGCAGAGTCTACAGGGTCTCACTACACAGATTGAATTCATAGTGATTCTCCTGTTTTCAGCTTCCCAAGCTCTGGGATTATAGGCACACATGCCACACACTCAGTCTCAATTGCTGGTCTCAATTTGCCCCTAGGGGTGGAGCCAGCACAGCAGGCCAGGGATCAAACCTCTGACCCCTGCATCTGCCTAAGCAGACACTTTAATACAATGAGCTATCTGGCTGGCCCCAATTCTTTTTTTTTTTTAAGAATTTTTTATTTTATTTTCTTGTTTCAGAACTTTTGTTTGTCTATTTATTTTTATGGCCGGCTCAGCCTGCCCCGAGGGCAGGGCTGGTGCAGCATGTGGTGCCGGGGACCGAACTGAGGTACCTGCAGCCACCTGCAGGCGCTTTAGCCCACTGAGCCATCCCGCCGGGCCCTGGCCCCAATTCTTAATACTGATAGAAGCTCTGCAGCTCTATTGGTTCTCACTCATAAGGCAAGTTTGACTCAGATTTCTATAATTTCTAAGCTTCTGTGATCCATCTTTCCACTGCAACCCTTATTCCCTCAAACTCCCCACCCCACTGCCACTGTTGGGTACTAAACCCAGAGTATCATGCATGCTAAACATGGTTCTACCACTGAACTATATATACCTCAACTTCCAAAGTTCTGTGATTCCAATAGGAAATGTTTATCAAAAGAGATTTCACTGTTTTTCTTTCTTTTTTATTTTTGTTTGCTTGTTTGTTTGTTTTTTTGTGTTTGGGGTAGTTTTTAGATAGGGTCTCACTATGAAGTCTGGGTGGACTCAAACTCTTCCTACCTCAGTCTCAGAGTTGGGATGCAGGCCTGTGCCAGCACACCTGGCTCTTACTTTGTATATAGTTCATTGGCAGCTTCTCTCTTTTTACTTTCTACCTGTGTAAAATGTTAGTATTTTCTCAGAGATAAAATCTTGGTCATAAAATAGATTTTCCTTAATTTTCTGATGAATATAGCCTGCCTTTTGGGAACAGTATAGTTAAGAGTCTAGAAACTGGAAATCAAGATAGTGTAAATCTCAACTCCATCATTTACTGTGTGACATTAAGCACATTACTTAAGTGAAAGATTGAACCCATAGTTTCCCCATGTAGGGCCAATACGAAGTGTTAACCCTTAATTGGTTTTCCTTTCAAATACTGATAGAGCTGGGCACAGTAGCACATGCCTGCAATTCCAGCACTCTAGCAGCTGAGGCAGAATAGCAAGTTCCAGGTTAGTATGGGCTTATGGCAAGTTCAAGGCTGACCTATACTGTATAAAAGGATCCTGACCCTGCCCCCTTAAAAGAAAAGAAAAACATATACTCTCTATATACACTTGTGTGTGTGTGTGTGTGTGTGTGTGAAAATTAGGCTAAGTAAGTACTTTATGTGAAATACTTTCCTGATGTAAGCTTAAGAGTGGAAACAAAAGCAGGGTGCAGAGGTACATACCTATAATCCTAGCTACTTGGGAGGCCAAGGCAGGAGGATCACAAATTCAACCGTCAACCTGGGAAATTTAGTAAAACTTGTCACAAAGTAAAAAGATCTGGGCATGTAGCTGAGCACTCCCTGGAATTGGTCTGTAGCAAGTAAAACTAAAGGAAGAGGAGAAATAAGGTATTTTATTGGGTCTTTTCTTCTAGGATTTACAGTACTATATCTTACTCAAAGATTAACTTAGATCATTTGCATCTCTCAGATATAAAATTCATTGATTAAAACTATAGATTTAATGTAGAATCAACTGCCTAGCGTTAGAAATTAGAGGCATAATAATACTGAGACCATGGAAGTGTTATAAACAAATGATCTTGATACAGTTTTGTGTAGCATTTAAAACACAGTTGAATTTTCTAGTGTATGTTATGTTGTATAAATTTTCACAATCAAAAAGTTTTAAGACTAGAGTTTATTGAGTTGTTTCTTAGCATTCTACAAAATGTTGAAATTTGGTTTATTTTTACCTTTTTAAAATGAATCAAACTACTTACATTTTCTGGTTTTTCTTAGCACCAAACACCAAAGACTTGGATGTATTTCTTCGGAAACAAGAATCAGGATTTGGCTTCAGGGTGCTAGGAGGAGATGGACCTGACCAATCTGTAAGTGCAGTACTTTGGCCATTCATGTTAAAATTTGTGAATGGTGTTTTTTTGTTTTGTTTTTGCTTTCTGATGTTCCTATTTAAGTGTTTTATTCTTAACACTTAAGTTTTATTAATACGACATAGAGTCACATCTGTATTTTAATTTTTTACTTTTCCTTGTCTTTGTTAAATAGATTCTCAGGTACTTTGCTTCTCTAAGAAGCCTGTAATCTGATGTCCTCTTCCATAATCATGCTTAACCTTCTGAATGTTCCTGGCCTGTTGGCAGGATTCTCTGCTTGTTGTTTCATCCACTCTTACATTTTCATGCTCTTTTCTTTGGTCTGTCTTTTTTTTTTTTTTTTGGTATAGAAATCAAACTCAGGACCTAGTGCTTGCCAGGCAGGCGTTATGCTGCTGACCTGTAACTCCTTTGCCTGTCATTTTATGAGTTAGCTATGAAACTAAAGAAATATAAAATAATCAATATTTCTAACCAAAAGGCACAATGGTTGTATTCACAAAGCTTTTTTTCTTTATATTTTGTTTGGTTAATTTATTTTGAGATTTTTGGTTTTTTGAGATGAGCTTTACTGTGCAGCCCAGAATGGCCTTGAACTATCTACACAGCCCAAGATGGCCTTGGGCTTCTTGTCTGAGAAGACAAGTGCTGGAATTCCAGATGTGCTCTGCCACACTCAGGTGCAAAACATTTAAAGCCTAGGCTTTTTTTTTTTTTTTTTTTAATGTATGATTCCTACAGAAAGAGAGCAAATATACTATAATAAGTTTTGTTTTAAGTTTTATCTTATTGAATGATAAGTAATACACTTTGTAGAATCTAAGAGTGTACTTACATTTCTTTTACATAATATGAAAGAAATTATATTATTCTTGCACGTTAGGTGAATAACAGTAATCTTTAAAAATGCCATCCTGTCAGGCTGCATGTTGTCATGCCTGCCATTTGCAGAGGCAGGACAATGATAAATTTAGGCCTGGTAGGGCAGCGCACTTAACCAAGTGACAGGCCTCTGTTTTTGAACAGACTGTTTGATTTATATGGTACAAATGTGTTCCAGTCATATTGGTTACAATTACAATCAATGATTTTTTTTTTTTTTTTTTTTTTTGGTGGGACCAGGGTTCAAACTCACGACCTTGCACTTGCCGGGCAGGCACTTGTGCCACGGAGCTATCTCCCCAGCCCCACAATCAATGATTATTAAGTGTACTTAAAGCTTAGGCACGTGGCTCTACTTTGTTTTTGACTATACATTTTTTTCTCTACTTTGTTGATATTTGTAGTATTCATTTAGACATTTTGAGACTGTATTTCAACTTAGGAGCAGCCTTTCTCTTCTCTTAAATGTCAGGCTTTAGTAGTCTTGAAAGCAGCCTACATACCAGGATTGCCTGATAATGAGCTTTTAATTGCTAGTAAGCAGAATAAACCAGATCTGTTCTAGTGAATGTTACCTTGTCCCCTTGAGATTTAGGGAAATGATCTGCTTCTCTGTTGAGTATACTAAACTTGTGCTGTTAACACATTGGATGGTAAAATCATGAAAATGATCCCAATTGCTGTGAACTATGTGTAGAAAATCTTACCTGAGGCCACTGAACAAATGTTTTTTTTTTTTTCTTTTCAGTAGCTATAGAGAATTGTATTTTCTGAGTTTGTTTTGCTGTAGTTTAGTGATGGAGAAGATCACAGTAGTGCTCTTTGAATTTTTGTACTTTCTTGTTGATACTCAATCTTGAGGATCTAGAAGAGTTACATAATGCATTGTATTTATCTGACATGCCCTTTTTGAGCATGGGCACTTTCTCACAGATCACCTTTCTGGAATGTGCCAATTTTTGAAAAAATTTTTTATTTTATTTATTTTTTTCTTGTTTCAGAGCCTTTGTTTGTTTATTCACTCATTTTTATGGCCGGCTCAGCCCACCCTGAGGGCAGGGCCGGCGCAGCGTGTGGTGCCAGAGATCGAACTGCAGTCCCTGAAGCCGCCCAAGCTTT
The DNA here is from genome assembly GCA_004027025.1 of Myocastor coypus. Lineage (NCBI taxonomy): Eukaryota > Metazoa > Chordata > Mammalia > Rodentia > Myocastoridae > Myocastor > Myocastor coypus. The sequence goes on from PVJA010022958.1 coordinate 23,183, forward strand.
CCCAAGCAGGCGCTTTAGACCACTGAGCCATCCCGTTGGCCCCATGTGCCAATTTTTGTAGATGAACCTCAGCAACCCATTGGGCTGCACAGAGGTGAGTCAGGAAGCTCTTGACCCTAGCAGGCTATACAGACCAGTCTTCATGTTGCTGTCTTTCCAGATCTATATTGGGGCCATTATTCCCCTGGGAGCAGCTGAGAAGGATGGGCGGCTCCGCGCAGCTGATGAACTCATGTGCATTGATGGAATTCCAGTTAAAGGGAAATCACACAAACAAGTCTTGGACCTAATGACCACTGCTGCGCGTAATGGCCATGTGTTGTTAACTGTCAGAAGGAAGATCTTCTATGGAGGTAGAGACAATCCCCTTTCTCTGTGGCTTTTCAGGGTATTTTACGGTTTATTAGTGTTTCAGATTACCACGTGGTGTAACATTGGACCCCATTATGGAAGGCTACAGGTCAGAAGGATTCACAAATAGTATTACTATCAAAAATAAGTAAATATTGAGCTGTATATTAAGGTTATATTACTCTATTGATAAAATTTTACCAATATGGTATTGTGGGTGAGAGTATAAGTTTAAATATTTAAAAATAAATAAAGATAATACAGCTAGGCTGGTATAGCTAAATGGCAATATGTGTGCCTAGGGGCCTGGCGGGATGGCTCGGTGGTCTAAAGCGCCTGCTTGGGAAAGCTTGGGCGGCTTCAGGGACCGCGGTTCGATCTCTGGCACCACATGCTGTGCCAGCCGTGCCGTCAGGGCAGGCTGAGCCGGCCATAAAAATGAGTGAATAAACAAACAAAGGTTCTGAAACAAGAAAAAAATAAATAAATAAAATAAAAATATTCTTAAAAAAAAATATGTGTGCCTAGCATGCATTCCAAACCTTGAGTTCTGTCCCTTGCACTAGAAAAAAACCTACAATTATAGATGCATATGTAGTTACTTAGCCATAGCAAGATATCCCACTAGCTAAATATCGAAGGATTTTTGACTCCTGATGAAATCTCAGCTATTCAAAGAAATGGAATGTTTCTACTTGAAAAGTTTTAATGTAACATTTATTGAGTCTCACTCTGTCCTAGATTCATGGATTATTTATGTCTCAAAACACTATGATGTAAATATTGTCATAATCTAATTCTACCGTGACTTACAGAAGGGTTTGAGAGATAGAGCCAGTAAGAAGTAGGAATGGGATTAAAATTTATAGTTTAATTGCAGAGCCCTGACTCTAACCCATGAAGGTAGGATATGATCATCTCTTATAATTTTCTTATCATTAGCTTTATTGATATTAACTAGGATCTGTATGTAATTTTTCCTGATTTAAAATTGGTAACTCTCAGATACGAAGGCTGTCTGGCTGTGAAGGCATCGATCAGGTGGGTAGGCAGTTACCAGTGTCCCCTTCCTCCTTCCCTGCTTTTCATGCATTAGAATGATTTCCTTCATCTTTCTTCCCTGCTAGAATCTCCAGACAAGCACCCAAAAATATAACACAAGAACACGAGACTGTAGTGTTGTCTCAGCTTAGTTGTGCTAGAGTCAGAGCATAATTACATTCAGTAAAAACTTGCATAATATCATGGACTGAAGAAAGCACCATGAAGTTTCATAGTAGTTTGGTACTGTTGGAGACATTTTACCTATTTCATTCTAACCTTGCATTATACAAAAATCTATTTTTAAGTAAGGATTAGATGCTAGTGGCATTCTAAATTCTTAGGAAGATCATGTAAATTTTGAGCCAAAAGACTGTTACACAGCATGGTGAGACCCTGTCTCAAACAAGACAATAAAGAAAGAAAGAAAGAAAGAAAGACAGACAGACAGACAGACTGTTACACAACTGTTGTGTGTTGGTATTTTAATGATATTTGACCAAATTATTACACAAGATTAGCCTTTTTAAAAAGTCGATTAGATCTTAGTATCATTCTTAAATTGTGATGTCCTCCTTGAATAGCTGCAAAAGGTATGGGTTAACTACCCACTTGCCAGGGATTCCATATAACCTTATCTGTTCCCAGTGAGCAGGAGAAGCAAGGCTGAGAATTGCTACTGATAAACCTCTCCAATATCCTCAGTCAGGATACTTTCATTACAAAACACATCACCAAGGACAAATACTGTGCAGATGGCAGACCATTCAAATGGGGCAGAGCGTCTGCCCTGATCCCCTCCCTCCTAAGCATCAATAAACAGCAAGCACTGACTTATATTTGTTGATCTACAAAGGAAGTTTACTGGATCATTTCTCACTACCTAATTTTCTTAAATTATTGACAAGCTTATAAACCATGATAGAACTAAAACTATTTCAAGAATAATGTTTTAATATTGAATTTTAGAGAGAACATTATGTCATATGTATATTTCCTGTTGTATACTTCAGCACTGTTTAGAAGTCAGGTGGACTGCTGCTGCCCACATCTGTGCTCAGATGACACCCAAAACTACCATGGGGTGTGTCAGGGCTGCTTTTCTGTTTTTTCTGTTATTAGAAAAGAAACTTTTGTTGAGAGGCTTAGCACAGAAAACTTAAGAGTTTTCAAAAACTATCACAACCAATCGTGTTTATTATAGAAAAACAACCTGAGGATGACGGCTCTCAAGCCTCCAATGCAGCACAGAATGGATCTCCTCACCTGACCCGAGCAGAGGTGCCTGCCAGGCCTGCTCCGTCAGAGGCCTATGATGTTGTCTTGCAACGAAAAGAAAATGAAGGATTTGGCTTTGTCATCCTCACCTCCAAGAGCAAACCACCTCCCGGAGGTAAGAGCCACTGTGTGTCCTGTGGTCTCTCTCGGCCTCCCCACAAGCTGAAGAGACTTAACAGGAACTGGGTAGAAATGGCTTGAAAGATTTCCTTTTTTAAGATTAGTGACTATTTTCCTTCTTTTCAAGGGTAGATAATATGAATCACACCTTCCAATCTTCAGGTTTATCTGTCGTCTCAGATTCTGTGAAATACGACTCAGTAGCTCCATTTGCATCAAGCCTATACTGAGATAACACATCAGGGAGCTGACTTGATGGATTTAGTGAAAAATATAATGCTGAATTTTTTTTTTTAATTTTAAGATACAGACTTTAGAAGAAAATGGGTTTTTTTTGGTATGTTTTGGGTTTCTTTTGTTTGTTTTAGGTAAGGGTCTACAGGGTGTTCAGGGTCTCCCTGCTAGATTGGACTTGTGGTGATCCACCTGTTTACAGTCTCCCAAGAGCTGGGGTTACAGTTTTGCACCACCATGCTCTGTATCAGTTGCCCTCTCAGTGTTCCCTGAGGGCAGAGCCAGCACTGCAGGCCCCATGATTGAACCCCTGGCCCCCGGGCCTGCTTGCAGGCAGATTAGGAGAAATTATAGATGTAGAAAGCAAAATAGATTACCAGAAAAGCACAAATATATCTTAAATAGCTTTTATATTATTATATAACAGTTGCTATATTCCAAGTATAACATACCCTTGTTAAATGAGGTATTCTACTTTTCCTATATAATTTACTGAAAGTAAAATTCTGTTACAACCTTTAAAATTTAATGCAAATATCTGCATCCTTTAGCAGAGTAATCACTTCTGGGAAGGACAAGTGTGTATATACACGTTCATTAGTTGCATCAGTAAAGGAGGAAGTAGTACCTAGTAAGTTCAGGGCCATTGTGATTCAGTGGCTTCATTATTGTTTGGGGTTATTTGTTGCTTTGCTTTTTATTTATTTATTTATTTATTTATTTATTTATTTATTTATTTATTTATTTTTTTGAGGCAAAGTCTTGCTCTGTAGCTGAGGCAGGTCTTAAATTCACTATGTAGCCTACGATGGCCTCAAACTCATGATGATCTTCCTGCCTCAGCTTTCTGAGTGCTGGAGTTATAGGCATGCACTACCACACCTGACTCAGTGTTGATCTTGATGTTGCTGAGAAATGTTCTTTAAATATAATTATAAAATCCAATGGAATATAAGATGAAAACCAGAACATTGACATACATGTATCATGCTTATTTGATAACTTTATCTTTGGATATCAAATGATAAAACTCTTGACCCCATGAAAATATGCTCTAGCTTTGACATTGGGTTTGGATTTATCTTGGTTAGATCCTTTTAGACTCAGGGTCACTAAAACCTTAGTAAGAAAAGAAAACATTTTCAGGAAAATGTTATGAAGCAAATCAATTTACAGAAATCTTGCTAAAATTAATGCAAAGTGTAAAGGAAGAAATTTTGTCACATGGATGAGTTATTGCTGTCGTGTCAGGTCACTGCTCACTGATACTAGTTTCCATTTTCCAAAAGCAGTTGCTATGGTAACACTTGGAACTGGAACTGTCACTGATGCTGTGAGCTTGATTACGTGGCCTGTGTCAGTAAAATGAAAGGCAAGCAGCTTGGAGGTGGTTTCATGTGTATCATAGGAATCCAGTCTTTCCAAAAACAACCATTTAGAATAATCATATTTTCATTCCAATATCATACAATAATCCCAGGTATTCACGTTAGCAGCAAGAGGGCACTCCTTTGTGTGGCAGATGAGAATCACTTTTTATATTCAAGATATTCCCTCCCTAGCACTGCAGAGATGAGGGGTAAATTTGCTATGTGCCATAAGACTTAAGCAAAAGAGGAATTAAATAAAATGTTACACTACTTATGTATGTTTAAACATATTTTCATGCTTGTATTTAAAAATTGAAAATATTCTTTCATTCATTTAAAGGACTACTGTTTTGACAGTTTCCTATGTATAGATGTTCAATCTCTGAATAACATAGTTTCATTAAGCTAGGTATTGTGGTATATACCTGTAATCCCAGCAGTCTGAGGCCGAGGCAAGAAGATCTCAAGTTCTAACCCAGCCTGCATGATTTAGACTCTGTTTCCAACAGGTAGGTAGGTAGGTAGGTAGGTAGGTAGGTATATGGGTAAATGGATGGATGACTGCATGGGGCTGGGATGTAGGTCAGGTCAAAGGCCTTGGGTTTAAGGGTTTAATTTCTAGTTATGCACATACAAAAAGATCATGTCACTAAGCATTGGGTTTTATCATCCAACAGACTTGGAGTTGAGTTCTGTGCATGTGTTTGAATGGCCTTGGGCAACTCCCTCCACTGCAAGAGTGCAGTCTCCTCTGTACAGTGTAGAAGATGATAACACTTCTGTGCTCAGGGAGTGCCAGGTTCCAGTGAGCAAGCCCTGTTAGACAAATGAAGACATGAGAGACAGAGAATGTCTTTGTGCTAGGGACTTCACTGGAAAGGAGTGAAGCCCTGAACTTACTGCAGTACCAGGCTGATTGAGGAGCCACGGGGGGAGAGTACTGTGCTGAACTCAGATGGGAGGCAGGCAAGCAAGGCACGGTGACAGTAAATTATTAATGTTCATTGTTGTCCACTGGGGAGCTTCCCTGTGTTCCTGATAGGGTCCATTTCCACTACAGTTGGCAAAACATCCTATCTCGTGGTATCTGGGCTCCTCAGAGTGAGCAATCTGCTTCCCAAGTCACCCCAGCAGAGACTGACCCTCTGGATGTCCCAGGCAACTCCCCAGTGGAGTGTGAGAGTTATGGGAGATAATTCCATGGGGTCTGTAGTCAGAACTTTGATACTTGTTTGCTACTGCCATTTTTATTAGCATTTGTATTTAGAAATTTGGTGTGTGTGTTTGTTTTGTTTTGTTTTGAAATGACATCACCCTCAAACTAGAGGCTGACCTCAAATTTTTGGACTAATGTGATTCTCTCGTCTCAGCCTCAAAGAGCTAGAAATACAAGTACACACCTACATGCCTGCCAACCTCTGTTTTAAAGAAACTTTATTTTTGTGACCAGCTCAGCCCAGCCTGGGAGTGAGGCTGGTGCGGCATGTGGTGCCTGGGACTGAACCACAGTCTCTGCATGCTTGCCTAAGCTTACCTAAGCAGGCACTTTAAATTGTTGAGCTATCTCACAGGCCCTTAAAAAAATCTTTAAAGTTTATTCATACTTGATAATGAGATGGAAAAGGAAACCCAATTAAAATGTAAAATTGAAACAGCACCTAAAGTGTGGCATATAAACAAGTTTTTGCAGCTCATTAATTATCAGCCTGAATGGTAAATTAGGCTCATCTTGTTGATAAATTTTACATAAAGTACTTGAGATTTTCTATCATGGTGAAAAAGCAGAACTGCCAATTTTGCTGAAATGCCATTTAGTAACCTCGCAAAATGCTGAATCTTCACACATTCTTCTGTGTGCCATGTGTCCGTTCAGCGAGGAATATCCTTCAGTGAGGAGGAGGGCTTCCACTGCCTGGCTGAGCCATTGGTACCCTCGCTGTCCACAGTTCAGGGCAGCTTGGGAGGCACCAGATCAGGAGGACAGCAGGGAACCTATCATTGAATCCTTCCTTCGGGCCTTGTCACAGAACTCTGCTTCAAGTAGATTATTTTTTCTTCTAAGTAATGTGTTTTTTGGTGACCTATGTCTCAGAGAGAGTTGCTAGTGTCCCCGGGACCAGTCCCAAAGTTCTGAGACTCTGCACTGGGGTTCCTACCCAGGGCAGCATCCTCACCTTGGGCTGGGGCTCCAAATGAGCATAGTACATTAGAAGGTCTCTCTAAAGGAGAAGAAGACACAGTGTGCTTCCACTTTGCCAGTGTCTCTGAGCTTTTAGTGTCACTCTTACCATATGGTTTTCAGTTCTAGTTGCAGAAATTTCTTTGAGAAAGAATATTTTAGTTACTGTCTTTTTATTTCATGAAAAAAACAATGTTAGAGCTTTAAGGTGATTCAGCAGTGGAACAAACTTTCTGTGGTTGTTGAGGCCAGAGATGAATAAAAGCAAAGAAGGTGGTTGTATGTCCAGCAAGTGACCCTGGATCGTACAATACCAAGCAGGACCTCAGGCTTTTCCCTAGCTGTGGGTACTCTGAGAGAATCCTGGGAAGCACTTCCAGGTCCACTGACAGCACTGCGCCTGCATTTAGGAGGTAGTTACCTTTCAGCTGGTCTTTTGGACAATGGAGCTGTGCAGGTAGTTCTGCTGTGCTTAGCAACAGAGTAATGCATGGCTGCTACCACTGTGCCTCCCTCAGACAGTTGACCCTTCAGGAAGTTGTGCAACACTCTCCAATGGCAAGAGACCGCAGGTATTAATTGGGCATGATGCTTTCCATGTCTAAACAGACCCTTTTCAGTGTGCCAGGTTGCTGATCAAGGGATCTCTATGTGTATAAGGAGAATAAATAACTATAGTAATGATTTAGAAAGAATGGATTTTAAAAGTATGCTATTCATCCTCAGTGCAGTACTACTGTGCCATAAAGAAGAATAAATGAGACATTTGTAGGAAAATAGATGCAGCTTACAACTATAATGTTAAATGGAATAAATCAGACCACAGGAACTTAAAAATCACATGATTTATTTTATATGAGAAACCAAAAATATAAAAAATAACAAAATAAAGGATATTAGGAGACAGGGAGATAGATCTTTTGCAAAAGAGTTGGAAACCAAGACCTGAAGGGGAGGTAGTAAGGGGATGAAAAAGGATTATGATGTGCTATGGTAATAAAAACAACCACCACAGGCCACTGTGTGATCCAACTGTGTGTCTGAAATGCCACGTGTTGTGTCATCAGTGAGTCACCCCAGAATGCCTGGCATAGGACATGGCTCCTGATGCACTGGGCTTTTTATTCACTCTATTTGTATGGAAAATGGAGCCTTAAGTACTTGACACAGTTCAGAGCTAAAAGGTGCTCACTTCCAACATTACCTTTCTGTATTTTAAGATTAAAATCTCTACTATATAATCCTTGAAGAGCCAACATCCTATCTGTTGGGACATAAATCATGACCAAGAATAACTTTGCTTGGTCCTCTTGCCCGAACTCCAGTCCCAAACCCATCTTGCATCTTGTCAGGCAACCCATTTGGCCCGCGCGCCTTCCGGGACTCCTCAACTCCAGAGCTCCAACTCCACCCACAGTCCCAATCTCACAGCAGCCAGCAGCCCAAGCTCTGACATGTAGCCAGGCACGTCTGGAGGGGAAACAACTTGGTGGATCCAGACCAAACTCCCATAGGCACTAACAGCATAACTTCACCAAAGTGCAGAGATCACTGCCATACAAAATGATAACAAGGAGTAAGATGCAATTTCAGGGCCCAAGGCACTCAAATCAAATTCAGGAGACACTACCATGGAAGAAAATGGGAATCGTGCAGCCGAAACCTCTGAATCTGAGGTAGACAGACAAGTACAGAAACGTATAGAGCAACTCAGATCAGAGATAACATCTGAAATAAAAAAAGAAATGTATGAATTAATAGAATCTGAAGTGGGAAAACAATTGCAGAAACGTATAGAGGAAACCAGAACAGAAATAACACCTGAAGTAAAAAAAGACATGTCTAAATTAATAGCATCTAAAATAGGAGAACAAATGCAGAAAGGTAAAGAGGAGAACAGAGCAGAAATAATCTCTGAACTAGAGAGAGAAAGGATAATTACAATGAAAGATTTAAATAATATTAAAGGAGAGATTGATAAAAAATTAGAGAACATGGGCCCAGCGGGATGGCTCAGTGGCCTAAAGCTCCTGCTTGGGAAAACTTGGGCAGCTTCAGGGACCGCGGTTCGAACTCCGGCACCACATGCTGCGCCAGCCCTGCCCTCAGGGCAGGCTGAGCCAGCCATAAAAATAAAATAAATAAACAAACAAAAGTTCTGAAACAAGAAATAAAATAAAATTAAAAAAAAAATTAGAGAACAGAAGAATGATGCATTCCCTGACGACCAATATAGGAAAGAAATAGAATGCATGAAACAGTTTGAAAGAGATATACAAGAAAATAAAATCTCAATCACAGTTGGTAAAACCATATGAACAAAAGTGAAGATAGAGTTGCAGATCTTGAAGACACAGTCACAGCCAGTGAAAAAGTAAGAAAGGATCTCTTAAAAACAAATAGGATTCAGGAAAAAATGATTCAACATCTGCAAGATGATGCAAAAATGAACAATGTGAAATTAATAGGAATTAATGAGAAAGGAGTCAATACAAATGATATAAAAAGAATATGGGCAGAAGTCATAGCAGGAAACTTCCCAAATATGAGAAAGCAACTGGACATTCAACTAATTGAAGCATACAGAACTCAAATAACATCAACCCAACTAAAAGCATACCCAGACATATAATAGTGAAGATACCAGAAATCCAGCAGAAGAATAATATACTAAAAGCTGCTAGAGAAAAGAAACAGATCACATTTAAAGGAAAACCCATCCGAATAACAGCAGATTTCTCTTCACAAACAATGAAGTCAAGAAGAGCATCGAGCAGAGCAGAGTGCTTCAAGTCCTCCATGAAAACAAATTTCAGCCCACACTACTATACCCGACAAAACTCTCCTTCAAGTACAAGGGAGAAGTGAAATATTTCCATGACAAGGAACAACTAAAGAATTTCATGACGTCAAAGCCAACACTACAAAGTATACTAACAAATATTTTAGAGAGGGACCAAAATGACCCAAATTCAACAGATGAGAACAGAAAGATCCCATCAAATAGGGTAACCAACTAAACATAGGAGAAAAACTGGCAAACAGTAGTAAATAAAAGTCATGTCAATCGTAAGTAAATACATTTCAATTATAACCATCAATGTAAATGGACTCAATTCTCCAGTTAAAAGAAGTAGACTGGCAGAGTGGATAAGGAAACAAAACCCAACAATAAGCTGTATACAAGAAACACACAATTCATAAAGAAACTCACAGGCTAAAAGTTAAAGGATGGAAAACAATATTACATGCTCCAGCACCTAAAAAAAAAAACAGGGGTAGCAATCCTGTTTGCAGACAGTATGAGCTTCAAACCAACATTGATCAAACGGAATAAAGAAGGCCACTACATATTGGTTAGGGAAAAATTCAAGATGAAGAAGTTACACTCATAAATATGTATGCACTCAACACGGGATCAGCAAGTTATATAAGACAAACCTTAATGGACATGAAAAATCTAATATCCAATGTTAACAGGAGATCTTAGCACCCCTTTATCCCAAATTAGCAAAGAAGTAGCAGAACTGAATCAGAACTTGGAACAACTGGACTTAGTGGACATACATAGAGTGTTCCACCCAGCCAGTTCAGAATACACTTTTTTTTCAGCTGCACATGGGACATTTTCTAAAATAGAACACATATTAGTCCACAGATCATGCTTAAGTATATGTAAGAAAACAGAAATTATCCCATGCATATTATCTGACCACAGTGCAATCAAATTGGAAATAAATGACAAAAGAAACCATAGGAATTTCAGGACTACATGGAAACTAAACAGCACTCTTCTCAACAATCAATGGATCACAGATGAAATTAAAGAAGAAATAAAACAGTATCTACAATTTAATGAAAATTCAAA
>PVJA010022959.1:0-33585 GCA_004027025.1 Myocastor coypus
AAAAAAAAAAAAAAAAAAAAAGTCTCTTCTTCCAGTCCAGTCCCTGTCAGTCAGCCTCAGATATCCACTGTAAGCCACAAAAGTTAGACAGGTTTGCAGGAATAAATTTGTATTAGTTGATAGAAATTACTCAGAAAGTGTTTTGTAATAGAGGGGATACAGAATGAAAATAAAGACTGGAAAAAAAACAGAAAAGTAATGCTGGCAGCTTACAGGAATAAAGGCAGTCAAGATCCAGAAAAAGGAGAAAAAGGCAAATAGGGAGGAGGTCCTCATGCTTCCCTGAATCCAGGTCAGTGTACCTCTTGCAAGAAGGAACATTTCAAGCAAGAATGTCCACAGCTGCTAGGCAAGGGAAAAAAACGAAGTGTTTGTGATGGTATCAGAGGAAGTCTCATATTGAGGAGGTCATGGGTTCTGTCTCTCAGCCCCAGGGAAGTCATGTAAACTGTCAATGTGGGTTTGATAGAGGTTGATGCAGGTTTACCTCTTGTTACCCAGCCGGTGGTCCCCCTTGCAAACCCAGAAAATGCTCAGTGTTTTTCAAAGGCTTGAACAGAAGACAGTCCTCCTGGCCTAACAATTCAGTAATAGTGGTGTCAATAGGATATGCAAAGCCACTTTGTTTGAGACAATACCCAATGGGCATGGAAGCCAAAAAAAGAAAAAGGGATTAGACCCTATGTTCAAAGGCTGCTTGAGGCAGGTAAATTGAGGGACTGTCAGTCCCCCTGGAATATACCCTTTTGCCAGTCTGCAAGCTTAGGACAAATAAATATTGTCCTGTCTAGAACTTATGAGCTGTCTGTGCTATGCGTATCTACCTCCACCTACTGTGCCTAATCCTTGTACTTTTCTTAGCTTTCTTCCTCCTACATGAACTTGGTATTGGACCTAAAGGATGCTTTGTGCTGTAGTTCATTGTTTGTTGCATCTCAAGACTTGTTTTCTTTTAATTAGAAAGATTTTTTTAAAAAGCCAACTTACTTCAACAAGGCTTCCTTAACAAAAATTGCCAGTATTATTTATTTTTATGGCCGGCTCAGCCTGCCCTGAGGGCAGGGCTGGTGCAGCATGTAGTGCTGGGGATTGAACTGTGGTCCCTGCAGCTGCCTAAACTTTCCTAAGCAGGCACTTTAGACCACTGAGCCATCCTGCCAGGCCCCTGGCACGTTGTCTTTTTCAACTTTTTTTGAGAGTTCTCCAGTCCAGGATATGAGCTTTCTCCACCAAGGAGCTTCTCATACTGGCTGAGACCCTGGCACCAGCTTTCACATGGGTGAGACTCCTCATGCCAACAACCACCCCAGCCCCTGCCCTGAAGCCACTTGTCAGCAGGAAGTAGCTACACAGAGTCATCCCCCCTTTTTACAACAGAAAGACTGAAGTGATGTGTCCGCACACAGGCAGAAGTCCACTGTGTCATAATGGTGGCAAGTCATCGTGACATGGGGGTCCAAGACCAGTGATGACAAGCCACTCTGAGACTGACTTCCATCTTCTCCCAAGTTAACCTTGAACTTTCTCTTTTGTTTTTCATATGCACCAAGCCTTTCTGAACTGCCTGTTACAACACTGTACCACTCATAGAAACTAACTCCACTAAACCTGATAAATTCTTTGCCTGCTTGCCTCCTCGAGAGACTTCACTTCTCTTTAGCAGCCCTCCTGTGCTAAGAAATAAAGTATTTCTCTACTTTTCTCCCACCTCTCTTTCGTGCCAGAGGAAGGAACCTTACAGCGACAAATTTTCTTCTGTCTTCTTAATGTGTAACACATTATTCAATCTGGAAACCATATCAAGCTAAAAATACTATCTATCAAGAAGATTTCATGAGGAAAAAAAAAAAAATAGATTTCATGAGGTTGATACTTGGAGTTTGACCCAAACTGATATTGGGGTTTGTCTTAGCATCATTATTTGATACTTATATGCATTAGCCAAATCACTTAATTTCTTTGTTCATCTATAAAGGGGAAAGGACCATTCTACCTACCTTTGAGTCAGCATCCAATAAAGCAGAATGTGTGAGTTCCCATTTTTTTTTAATTTTATTTTTTTTCTTGTTTCAGAATTTTCGCTTGTTTATTTATTTTTATTTTTATGGCCAGCTCAGCCTGCCCTGAGGGCAGGGCTGGCGCAGCATGTGGTGCGGGGGATCAAACCACGGTCCCTGCAGCCGCCTAAGCAGGTGCTTTAGACCACTGAGCCATCCTGCCGGCCCTGAGTTCCCATTTCTAATAGCAAAAAATTATGTCGCAACAAACTAAACATTCACTGAAAGAAAATAGAATATGGAGAGAATATGGAGAGATCTGCAATGCAGCTATTAGAAAAAATGAGGATAAGCAGTACAGCCCAAGAGGCAAGGTCATTTCTCCATCTTTTAAATCCCTTTATGTTGCTCAAATTTATATGATTGTTTTACAGTGCTGGGAATCAAGCCTTGGGCCTCATCCATGCCAGACAGGTGCTCTACTACTGAGCCATAGCCTGAGTTCCAAAAAACATTTTTAATTAAATAGGTAGCTCTTTAAAATGTAAATATTTCATAAAAATGAATCATACCCATATTCATTGCTCCAAACAATAAATTAAATCCAAAAACTAGAGAGACTGAGGCAGGAGGATGGTCCTTAGTTTGAGGTAAGCCCTGGCCACATACTGAGTTGAAGTCTGGTCTTAACTGCATGGCAAAATCTTGTCTATAAATATTTAAAAATATTTCAAAAAACAAAATAATCTATTAAAAGCTTTTTGATGCCCTAAGCTGAATCTCAAGAATCTGTTTTTAATCATTTCATAAGAAGTCTCACTTTAGAGATGGGGATATAACTCAGCAGCACAGTGCCTTCCTGGCAAGCATAAGGTCCTGAGTTCCATTCCTGCCTGGAACCGAAAAAAAAAGGAAGTCTCAATTTATAATTTGTAGACAGTAGGCAACTTGTGCCTAAGTTTCAATTCCAGACTATCCACTGCTATTTAAGTGACAGTTACCAAGTCAGTTTAATGAGATTATCTCAAAATACACTATATAAGTTTTCTTTTTACTATAGTAAGGGCTGGCTACAAATGCTATGACACTGGCCTGTAATCACAGGTACTTGGGAAACTGGAGCATGAAGATCACAGAGACCTGCCTGCGCAATTTTGACTGTTACAAAATAAAAATTAGAGCTTTCAAAAGCCAGGCTTTGGGGGTAGAGAGGGTCCATGCTCCCAGGAAGCCGAGCTGGGTACACTCTGTTACAAGGCAGTTGCTGCTGACCCTGTAAGTCAAACAAAGAAATAGCTGGCTAAGCCCAACCTTGGTACTGGTGGCCATCATGTCCTTGAAGATGCAGATAAGCAATGTAACCAACAAAAGTGATCCCAAATCCATCAGTTCTCGAGTCCTCATTGGAGACCTAAACACAGCTGTGGTGCAGAAATCAGCTGTGAAGACCATCTTTTCCAAATATGGACATGTGGAGCTGGGGAGATAGCTCCAAGGCACAAGTGCCTATTGGGCAAGTGCAAGGTCGTGAGTTTGAACCCCAGTCCCACACAAAAAAACAAAAAAACAAACCAAATATGGACATGTGGCTGGCTGTTCTGTGCACAAAGGATATGCCTTCATTCAGTACTCTAATGAGCACCATGCCCAGTCAGCTGCGCTGGTAGAAAATGGATAGGTGCAGGCTGGGCAGACCCTGGACATCAACATGGCTGGGGAACCCAAGCACAACAGACTCAAAGGGCTAAAGAGAGCAGCATTTGCCATATACAGTGGCTACAGCTTTGACTACAATTATCTCTGGGACAACTGCTACAACAGGCTCTTTGACTATCAAGGTTGCCTGTCACCAGAGCCAGTTCCCAGGGCAGTTCCTGTGAAATGATTCTGTGTCACAGTCCCTGTGGTCCATCATGTCAAAGCTACCATCCCTGTCAAGCTCTTTGCCTGTTCCAGAGGTGTTACTACTGGCTCAGCCAAGATCAAGTTAAAGAGCTGCAGATCATCAAGACAGAATGGGGACTGGGGAGGTAGCTCCATGGCACAAGTGCCTGCCTGGCAAGTGCAAGGCCATGAGTTCTAACCCCGGTCCCACCAAAAAAAAAAAAAAAAAAAGACAGAACTGACCCAGATCAAGTCCAACATTGATGCTCTCTTGGGCTGCTTGGATGAGATCACTGAGGAACAAATGGCCAACCCAGATGGCAAGAAGCAAGGTGACAACAGCAGTGCTGGTGGCAGTGCCAGTTGCAACAGTGGCAGCAGCACCAGCATCAGCAGGCTACCCCCACCCCCAGAAGACACACCCGAGGCAGGCATTGCCCAGAAAGAACCCCGGACTCAAGGTGATGGTGATGAGGAAGAGCTGCTGACACATAGCGAAGAAGAGCTGAACACAGCCAGGACACAGATGCAGAGGATGGGGCCTTGCAGTAAGCGGCCTGAGGGGAGCATTGGCCACCAGCAAGAGGGCATCCCTGTCCCAGGCCTTACACCGGGTACCCACCCCCTGGTGCCAACTTGTAGTGGGTACAGAGGAAAGCTGGCAACAGGCACTCCTGGCTCCCATGCAACCCAGGCCAGTGCTACATCTTCTGCAGGTGGAGTTATTGGCTACCCTTCCTCATGCATCCTCCCTGTCTGCACTGTCCAGGCGAGAGGGCAGAGCACAGGGAGCTCCTCACACTCCGCCTCCCCTCCCCCAGGACATTCCTAGGCTTGTGGTTTTTCTGGAGGGCAGGTGGTAAAGGATGGGGTCCTTGTCAATAGATTTTATCCAGTCTGCTCTGAGAAAAATAAATAAATAAATAAATAAAAATTAGGACTGGGAAGTAGCTCAGTGGAAGAGTGCTCCAAGTTCAACCCAGGATCACAAAAAGTGGGGTTGGTCCTGGAGATGGGGCTCAGAGGTAGAGAGGGCCTACACTTGAAAGGCCCTGGGTTCAATTCCAATATGGGGTGGGGGTCCACAAGGGGCAGTATTTAACTTTTTGTGGCTTTCTCTTCTGTAAAAACAGCGACCTTCTAAGACTAAGGAGCATGTAAGTTAATCAACAGAGAGCTCTTAACAGCATTATCATTATTAACATTATTGCATGCAGGCAGTGTCCTGCCTATACGTCTCTGCCCAACCCTCCTAGTAGAGCCTTACACACATTAAGCTGTTAATATCCAATTTGTCTTGGACGATGTTGATTTGCTTGGTATTTCCAACCTCCTAGCTGGGCCTTACACACAACTATGATAAGGAATGTTTACCAAGCTCAACTGACTTGGTACCAGACACTAGTGCATTCAGGGGGATGGGAATGACATGGAATTCTCTCTAAATAGAACATTGTTTAGCACTACAAACTATGAGCATAGTAGCTATTTTTTAAAGTGATAAATAGAAAATATGTATTCAACTGAATGAATAGGAAAAGGTAAACATCATTCTGAAATAGAACCTTTTGTTTTTCTTTTTTTTTGTCTTTTTGAGACAGGGTCTCATTATGCAATTCAGGCTGGCCTTGAACTCATTTTTGTAGCCCAGGCTGGTCTCAAACTCACACCGATCCTCCTGCCTCAGCCTCCCAAATGCTGGGATTACAGGCATGTGCCATGAGCCTGGCTAGAATCAGTTCTTCTAGTAATCCCCATTTCTTTATGTGCTGGTATTCCTTAGCACCCAAAACTTCTCACCTGTTCCCAGGGTTCTCTTGTTAAAGGAGCCTGTTTCAGTTTTTCTCTTTATAGGAAAGAGAAAGACATAGTCTGGCCAGACATAATGGCACACTCCTGCAATCCTAGCACTGAGGAGGCAAAGTCAGTAGGATCATGAGCTCAAGTTCAACCTGGGCTACATCCACACTCACTTGTGGGAGGGAACACAAGAGAAAGCCTCATCTGTAGGTCAGAACATGCAAGTGCTCTTCTGGATTTCGGGAGTCACACAAGTTTTGCTGGAAATTTCTTGGAAACTTCTCTTCAGCAACTCATAAGGCCCAGTCAAAGTGTTTATTTGTCCTTTCCAATATGGGCAGGCCCCTTTTGCTGGACAAGAGGTTTTTCTCCATGAATCAACTCAGAGCAAACAGAAGGAAAAGGTCACTACCCAGTTTTTGCTTCTTTCTCCAATCCCAGATAACATTCTTCCTTTGAAGTCCAATACCCCTTAGTCCGTACCTTACCTTGACCAATGCCACCTAACATGCAGTTGTTATTTCCCACATCATTGTGTGGTCACAAATACCCCCACTCTTTTCAGTGGTGGGGCATGGACATGAGTACACTATCTCTGTGCCGCAAGCACACCATGCAACACTGCATGGAATTCAACTGATTTGGCCTCAAACAGCTCCAATTTAAGAGCCTTGTGACCTCAAGGAAGTTGCTTAACCTAGGCCTCAATTCCTCTACAGTATGGAGATTTCTGCTCCACAGTATAACACTGAGATTGCAGAAAGTGAAATATGTGTCTTGAGTAGGTGACAAGATAAAGCACGGCACTCAGTAAATGGGGGTGTGCTGTGACAGGCAAAGAACTTTGTGAAGGAGACTGCAAGTACAGTGCAAACAAGTACAGGCTTATTTATAAGAGGATGCTGAAGCAAAGTATCATCTGACAATTAACACTAAACCCTTCACAAAACATTTCTTATAGTGTTTCTAAAGGTACTACTCAAAATCAGTTCTTGCCCAAAAATATGTATTAGAACCATTACTTGTGATTAATAGTACATTAAACTGGGCTGCATTGCTTTCTGAAGCACATACTGACCTAGGCTTATGAGGTCCAAGACTGTGGGGCTCATTAATATGGCCAGTGTCTTTAAACAATGTGTGAGAGAAGATCTAATAACTTATATGATCTTTTATCTACTGCTGGATAAAACTCCCACTTCAGAATTAAAATCACACTATTAAGGAAAACAACTAACAATCTTTTTTTTTAAAAAAGCTGTAATTCTCAGTTGAAAGAATGACTTAATAAATATGCTATGTTTAGTGTATTAATATGTCAATTCTCCCCAGAGCATAATGCTATCTGGGTGAAAATTTTCAAATAATCAAACTTGACAAAATAGGCACTAAAGTTCATCATGAAGAGTAACTGTCCTATGTGCAAGCTTGAATACCATATTGTATCTCTTGAGTAAGACAAAGCAGAGCAAATGATAAAGGATGGATAAAAAGGGATAAGGGAAACAGTACAAGGAAATAAAGATGGGGTGGAGGGGAAGGGAAAACCAGAGGAATAAAGCTGTGCCAGGTACAGGAACCTAAGACCCCAATAAATGTAAACAGTAGGAGCCATTAACATGTTAAGACAAATAGTATCAGCAAGTGCGGATCGATTGAAGAACCAGGGAGGAGGGGAGGAAAAGGGAAGGAGATTAAGAAAACAAGCTGTGTGTGTGTGTGTGTGTGTGTGTGTAACCCTCCCCAAGATATCTACACTCTATGAATTACAAACATGTACTAATAAAGACTAAATGTCCTGGGAGAGCCAACTCTCCCCCCGCAAAACAAGAGTTTCTCTATCATTACAATAAAGCACCCAGCTAACAGGCTTAAATGGGGCATTGAGGTGCTGTTAAATGTCTATGACCTGTCAGGGGTTATACTACCGAAATATTTTATTATACATTTATTATACATTAAATGATTATTAATGTAATCACTTATGTATATTAAGTCCATCTTTCAGATGATGACACTGAGGTCTATAAAAGTAAATTACACAGGATCAAAGTAGGGTTGTGAACTCAGATGACTCGACATCTCAGGAAAAAGACAGTAGTGTAGGATCTGTTAACAGAGCTTTTACTCATTAAGGAAAAAAAAATCCCTAAGTAAGTTGATGTAAAAAACGAAGGCTGTAACATGTAATTACATTAATATGCAAAAAGCTTATGTCTACATATTTAAAAGTTCAACCTCACAAATACTTGTTAGGATGGATAACTAAGTTACAGAATGCTAGGAGTTTAGTATGCATACACTGGCTGGGAGTGTTGGCTAATACAGCCATTTTTAGAAGGTCCTCTGACGATGTCCTTCCATAGCAACATAAGTGCAAAATGCCACGTGAGGACATGCACTTCAACTTCTGTATAACTGCCACAGTGAAAAACAGCTAGATGGCCAGTAAAAGGCGAGAGTTAACACTTAAGACAAGCACACACGGGAAGATGCTGATAGACTATCTGCACACAAAAAAAGCAACTTGAGGAATACATAGATTTTAACCCACTTGGTAAAAGAAAGATCTGAAAGATGAGAAAATGAGAGAATATAAAAGAAAAAAGTAAAGATGGTATTTATACAAACGTGCTGAAAAATGTATTTTAAAGCAAGTTTGCAAGGATAAACCATTAGTGAATATGTTGGGAAGTGTTAGGAATTTGTCTTTATACTCAATATTCTTCTCTATAACTAAAATGTTTAGAGAAAAGACAAAAACAAGTGACAAAAACTTACTATCTTGTGTTCTTTTGTTTAAAAAGGATGAAGATATATAAGCCAGTGAAAACACTAATGAACCAAAGCAAATGAGGACAGTAAAATTAAATATCAAGAATAACTATGGACACCTATAAAGATTCAAAGCAACTGACACAATTTTATTATTTCCATAATAGGCTCTAGACAAAATGAAGACAATGGAGACAATGACAACATACTTAAACTCATCACAAATTAATCTATTACAAATTTCCAGTGGCTCAACATACTAAAGAGTAAAATATACAAAGAAAAAACACCAAGAAATATATAAATATTCAGATTTTTGCAGCACAATGCAATGTCCCTTTTTAAAAAAGTTGGCCAAGTACGTCCTAACTCTGACAGTGATACAAAAACACAAAACCAGACCATTTTTTTCCTAATTTCACCCATGATCTGGATCTGAAAATTACAGTATTAAAGAAATATGCAAGAATAAAGCAAGTTTAGCGCTCAGAGACAAATAATTTTCCTTATTTTAATGCATAAAGGTGCAAAGGTTTCCATTCAGAAAAAGCTAATCACTGTAATATGCAGATAAACAGAACAGATTTATCAACACTTTTATAGTCAAACCCAACTGATATACTAAAAATATATATATATATATATGTGTATACAGATTTATATACGTAATACCTATTTTAGAAAAAAAGGTACCTTGGTGAAAATGATTGTGAAAATAGTCACTGATGTGCATTATCTACAAAACCTTCTGTATAAAAAATTAAACTGTTTTCAATGAAATTTCATGTTTATAGTCCATCTGAAAACTGTACTTGAAAGATAAATAGGTCTACCTAATGGTTTCTCTGTGAAATTGTGACTAAGGCAGCTCTCTTTCCAACATTCTCTTTTACTCACTGTCACCACTAGTAAGAATATAGGTAAATATTACACATATGCAACCTGACATGTCCATGCTGTACCTGGAGCTCTGTTCCCTGTTATAACTGGGGACAGAAGAGTTGCTACAAAGAATATTTTTCTTTCTTAATATATACTGTTTCTCTATTCCAGATCAAGACATTAAGAGGCTGAGGAGCCACTCCATTTGGTGTCAGTCAGTATCAATAGCCCTATAAGAAAGAACTCTTGTATTGGAATAGTTAGAAAAGTTTTCACTTAGAGTAATAGTGCATCCTTCACCTGCATAGAATCAGTTTGGTTTAATAGCTCTTTGCCCCCAGAACACCAGTCTGGAGTTCAAATTGTATGCTCCTGTAGGCGCATCTAGATATGCAAGGAGATCTTACAGAAGCCATACGAAAATACATGGGGTGATAAAAGTTGTTAAATTTGATGAATCTTCTAGCATTCCTCATTTAGAGTAGCTGCTAAGTGTGAAGGCAGAAACAAAAATGGAAAAGACTGGGGCAACTGAGTTGGTCAAATATTTACACCAGTAACTATTTAGTAAGTCTTTAGGCAAACAAATAAATGAGAGGTTATATCTCCCATTCATCATTCTATAACATTGAGGATTTGAAAAACTGAATATCCTTAAAAAGGGAGAACAGTCTGAGGCAAAAGTTGTAAGTCTGTAAATATATATTTTATATGCACACGACTGTGTTTTATTCTGTATATATTTACATATATATTCACAAGATGCCCTGCAGTGTAGTTTAAAAGGCCTGCAACTGGAAACAAACTAATTCTAGGGTAGGCCCTAGACTTCATATTATCTGTGTAAGAAAACCATGTGCATATATTCACATAATGTAAACCTTATGAACAAAGACATTACTATTAACATTAGGTTAGTAACAGGTTTCAGGCTAATGGCTTTTTACTATTACCAATTAGTGATGTGATTATAATACGTGTTACAGAGAATCAAAAATAAGAACAAAAGAATACCAGCCAGATTTTAAATTCACAAGAGAAAAGATGTTCAGCATGGCAAACGAAGTTCAACTTCCAGAGTAGGGAAAAATATCAAAACTTTATAAATCTCCTGGGATGCAATTAAATTACTGCATCATTAGAAAAATAGGCTCATAGAATGATCAGTGCTGCTAACGGTTCTCTCAAGGCATCCACCCATGTTTATCTTTTTCCTCTTTTGTTTCCAGCTGGAGGTTTCTTCAGCTGAAGGAGTTGTCCTCCTGTTCCAAAACCTGCAGATGCAGGATTGGACACCCCAAATGTCAAACCAGCTGATGCCGTGATGCCAGGATTGCTGAAGTTAAACCCAGATGTACTTGAGCTGCCAAATCCTTATGTTTAAGGAAAAAAATACTCATATCAGAAGTGAAATCACATACACACAGATACACACACACACTCTATATAAAAAACATGAGTGGTTAATTTCTGTCTGAAAGAACTGCAAATATCTTAGGGACTTGAATTTCTAACATTCTAACCTGGAATTTTACAGGACAATAACTTAACAATTAAGTGGATCCCTCAAACACATAAGCTTAGTGATTCAGGCCAAAACGAAGCCTCAGTATAAATAAAATCTATAGAAAATATAAAGTTATCAGCAACTTTCCTATTAATTAGATACATACAAACATGTCTCCTTAGCCCCACCAAAAATTTGTAGAAGACTTTCACAACATTTGGAATCCTTCATCCTCCAAGAAAATTTCAATTTACAATGTTAAGGACAACGAACACACCAAAGAGCAGTACATATTCAAACAAATTTAAAAGTGCCCTTGTCTAATAAAGATCAGGCATTCTTACTGCCTAGTCAAATAATGTATTGTTTATAGTTCTGACACACTTTACTAAATTTTATACCTTACTCTACTGGAAATGCTAATTTTACACATTACTTAAATTTTCTGCTAGCAGTTAGATTACAATTATCCCACAAATGAAAGACTCAAATTAATCATCAGTTATAAGACTGTCATATTCTTAAAATCAGATGGACTTGATTTTAGAACTGAAAATATTTCTTTGCAACAAAAATATGTCTCCTGAACCTACTGGATAGTGATAAAAACTGAATTAAACTTTTATCATGATGGTTTCATTTTTGCAATACTGAATATAACTGTTCAACCATGAAGTAAGTTATCAGGGCTCAAATTGATGTCTAGTTTTAAGAAAAGATATGACTATTACTTAAAATTAAGAAATTGTGTTTAAAAAAAACTTCACACCAGGCATGGTGATGCATGCTGGTAATCCCAGCACTTGGAAGCTGAAGCAGGAGAATGACTTTGAAGCCAGCCTGAGCTACTTAATGAATTCAAGGTCAGGCTGAAATACATAGTGAGACCCTGTCTCAGAAAAAAAAAAAAAAAAAAAAAAAAAAAGCCTAAATGCTTACCTTTTAGTTTTTAAAAAATAAAGGAGCACTACACAAATAGTTCAAATTCTTTGCAGAATTTTCAATGGCTTACCTAAAGTACTGAGTTTGGCAGTTATCAATACCTGTAACTCTGGATGGAAAACAATTTCCTATAACTATATAATTAGTTAGGCCTGCCATGCTCTATCCAGGGAATATAAATTGAATCAAGGACTTTTTCAGATTACTGAAAATAACAACAGTTATCCTTTTAAATTAAATACCTTGCGTCTTTAAATTTGCCTTAAATTCAGGCAGAAACACAAACCTGCACTAAGACTTCCTGAGGGTTTATTTGTTGTTCCAAATCCAAATGTGGAGGCCCCTGTGGTGCTGGATCCAAAACCAGAGCTAGTTCCAAATCCTAGTGGAAGGGTAATAAGAGAAATATACAATGGTACATAAAACATAGGTTACAGGATGCCCACAAGTAAACTGAAAAATATCAAAGGTATAATATAGTGTTGAAAACCATGGCCTTATTAAGGAAATCTATTCCTGAGCACAAGATTCAGAAGAAACAAACTAATCTGTGAAATAAACCATTTATTTATAACTATTTAGTCTAAGATTATGACCCATCAGTAAATTCAATGAATAAGGCCATAAGAATCAAGATCATATTGGTATTTTCCCTCAGATGTGTTAAGACATTTTAGTGCCTAAATAACAATTTTAGAATTTTAAGTGTATGTACTTGATTGGTACTTCATTTGAAAAAAAAAAAAAGACGAATTTCATAAATAAGCATAACATGCACAACAATGTAAACATTAAGATAATTTTGCTCTGCCATTTACGAGAACATTTTTCTTTAAGAATCCTGACCAATGAAAAACTCTCACTATATAACAGTCTGTCATGCTATGTCTAGTCCATAACAGTAGATGCCTGCGACACTATCATGAATGTTAACAGAAACACTAGGAGTGAGATATTATGTTTTTCTCTTGATAATGTCACAATTTGAAGTATTTTTCACACACAATTAATATATTATAAATACTTGAAGACTTAATTTCCAAGGAGCACTATACAAATAGTTCAAATTCTTTGCAGAATTTCCAATGGCTTACTTAAAGTACTGAGTTTGGCAGTTATCAATACCTGTAACTCTGGATGAAAAACAATTTCCTAGATCATGGAAATTAGGCTACCTGTTATGATTCTAGTAATTTCTAACATAGAATAGAGTTTACATTACATAACAGTAATAGCTTATAGGTTCTCCCTATTACAGGTACTTTAGTGGAAATGAGAACTTTATTCATTATATTACAATGCATTTGCCAAAACACAAAGAACTTTCAATTAGACAATACAAAAAAGTTACAAATGCATTTGTATTTATCTAACGTTATTTTGTGAAGATTTACCTCCTTTATAAAACTACTAAATATGCTCAACTGCTCATGTATAGTATATATGCATATAAGCAAATACGCCAAAAGTGCTTACAGACAGACAAAAGTCAAGCTATTTGATTCATAATAAATTCCTCATTTGAAGTGCTCATTTTCAAGGGAAAACATAGATGATTAGGAGATCAGTTGCAGACTGGATTCCCAAATAATAATAAGAGTTTTAAAAATTAATGGTAGCTAAACTTACTAAATAAAACAACTCTCACATTCATGTCAGCATGGTGAATTTAAACTATGAACATTCTTACCACTTAATTTTAATTTTTTTATATTTATTAATCATAGAAGTTGGAATGATTCTTAAGTTCTAAATCTAATACTAGATAGCAATGATTATGTTTGGAGAATCATTTTTGCCAGATGGAACCTAACTTCCAAAATAGTAGCAGATCCTCTTAGAAACCTTTTTACGGGCTGGTACCAATTCAAATGTATAAGAGTGTTATGAAATATTAGAAAAGTTAAAGTGTACCTCCAAGGTTTGAAGAACCTAAGCCACTTGATTGCAAGCCAGTGCCAATACCTGAGCCGAATGGCGTTCCAAAACTAACTCCCAGAGATGGCTGTGGCCCTAGTATAAAAAAAAAAAAAAAAAAAAAAAAAAAAGAAAGAAAAAAAAAATGGGAGGGGAAAATAAAACAAATTTGCCTTACTCTTTCAAGAATAAAGTTCCTTTATAAAATTATTTTAAGACTAAACAGTGATTACTTTTAACATATGCCATTTGTTAAAAATTGTATTTTCAAGAGCTTCTTGACCTATTTTATGTCCCAAGTGATACCCTATCCAAAAAGTTCTAATAACTTCCTCAGAATTATAAATTAAAAGAATCTTACCACAATCAAAGACATTAATTTGCTAAATAATTTGAAATCTTTAATGTATTAAAAATTATATTTCTTTTAGATTTCTAGAATTATTTTAGAACTCTCTACTTGTTTTCAGATAAAACTTGTTGGTGCAATCAGTATAGGTTATTTCTATTTACTTTTAAACAAGCTCCTTAGTGTTAAAAGTGTCAAGTCTCAACTGATCGAGACTGACACTTAACATAAAAAAACTATCATGTTACTTCATAAAAATACCAAAAAAACTAGGCATTATTTCTTATATATAAATCAAAACAATAAATAGATAAAAAACAAGACAATGTTTTATTTTATTAAATTTATTATTCATTTTAAAGCAAACCAATTACACAGTAACATGACAACTCCAACTTGTTCACAAAAAGTGACAACTGAGTTCTAGTCTTCAGCTTTGCTACATTACACCACTTATCACCTGATTAAATAAGATAATGAACATTTACAAAGGCACCAGCTGTGTACCTTGACAGATTCAATACATTCAAGATTTCAATTCAGAAGTTCTTTTCCAACATTTTGGAAAATGCACTCAGATACAGAACGATTCATCATCCTTTTCCCATTTGTTAAAGATTTTGGCTGAGTTTGTTTGGCAAGAATAGCATCAAACTTACTAGCCTCTCTTTTTAAACTATTTTTTTAAACTAACAATGCAAAAATCTAAAAATCTCTCATTTGATAAGTTTATGAAAGTTACTCAATAAATTTCATAGTACAATCTTCAGTCTTGTCTTTTTCAAGCACAGTGATCAGTGCATCTCAAAGTTAAGGGAATGCCAAAGTAATAAGCATATTAAAATTTAAATTTTTGAAGAAATCAAAGTTATCCAATGAAGAATGAGGTTTACTCTAAAGTTAGTGTAAAATATAAAGCACTAAAACAAAACAACAACAACAAAAAAAAAACCAAGAAACTATATTTTGCTATACAGGGACAGAAACCGGACTTTGTCAAAAAGTTTCTATCCAGAAAATACAGAGAAACAACTAATAGCAGCCAACATTCTTATACTATTAAAAAATAAATTAAAAAATGAGTCAAATTTTTATATCTAGTATGAGATCAACTTGAGAATAAAATAAATGTGCAGTAACTCTTGTAAAATGTTACCATAGGAAATAGAAACTAAGTGTGTTATTTTGATAACAAAAATAATATGTAGAAAGCATATGTCCAGTTTCTTTAACATTGAGAGACTTCAGTGTCACAGGTTAATACGAGGCACTGCTGGTGGAAGACCCTACAGAATAATGCACACCACAGCCCTCAGCCTTGTAAGTCACAGGAGTTAAGCTATTTTTGTTGTATGTGGGTCTGTTTTTAAGAGCAACAGAACATAAGTATCAAATCATCAATATTCAAGATAGCAAGAACTCATATTTAACAATGACAAGACTTTCCATTGCACAACGGATACATGATACTTTTGAGTGTGTACCTTCACACAAATTCTGAAGGCATCATCATTTATAAAACTAGTAGGCAAATGTATAACATTTTTAATAGTAAAAACTCATGATAAATATCTCTCATGCCAAAGTATTAGTATATAGTACACTCTGGCTACCATTAGTTCCAATATTAGAAAGCGGAATCTAAATCCTTCAGGCAAAAGTTATGTAAACAGTACAAGTCTGCTTTGAAATCTAAAGTTATTCAATGAGAGGCTCTTAGTTTAATAAATAAAATCAAGTTAATAGCAATATATACCAATGACTGCCCAAAGTGAAATCTTCATGTAGCGTAACATTTTACAAAAATTACCATATGATATATTCACCACAACAAAATTAGGCTTAGCAGTGTAATTCATATTTCCAGAATAGAATCTATTTTCTTAAAAGTAAAACTGCATTCACAGGAGGACTAAAGTGCTAAATTTTTAAAATTTTACAAGACCACTAAATATATCTAATGTAATTAGGATAGTAATTCCTAAATTGTCTTTTAAAATAACTTTTCTTTAAAAACCAAAAATGCCTTTTCCCCAGTTTGCAAAATTTTAACTTTAACTGATTTAATGGGGAATGTTCCTTTGGTTATTAAATACAACAATAGCACAAAAGCACAAGAAACTAAATGAAATACTTAGTTTCCTATTTAACACTATACCTTAAATATCCAAGCCCTCACTGAAAGCTAGACAGTAGCTAACAAATGTGTTCTCTCTCTATAAACAGCAGCTAAGTCACGTGAGAAAGTCTTATGTAAACATTAGGAACTTTTAAAAGGTCAAAACATAATAGCAAAATCCAGCCTTCCCAGGTACTGATGCTCATTTCATACATAAGCAGCCTGCTGGTTTTTCAATGACCCTCAGCCTTCAGAAGAACCAACTATAAACCACACAGGCCTAAGCCCTACTGTATTTTTTTCCCTGTTAAAAAAGAATTGGAGACTAAGAATATAGCTATGTTGTAGGATGTTCACTTAGCATATACTACTAGGTCCTAGGTTCAATCCCCAGCACACATGCGTGCACACACACACACACACACACACACACACACACACACACAGAGAGCTAATCTGAGCTGCTCTCTGGTGGCTTAGATAGAAGAGCCACAAGCTGGAAGCTAGCCTGGGATACATAATGAATTCAAGACCAACCTATACTATATAACGTGGTATATTATACCACAAAATACAAAATACAAAAACAAGAAAAAAATTTAAAGTCCTCTTTCTTACTCTGCGCCCATATTAACTTACATTCTTAAATCAAGAAACTTATATGTAAATAAAACTAAAAATCCTCTGGCAACTCAACTACTGTACTGATCAATAGTGATGTCTAAAATGGTACACAAGATTGACCTAGCTTCATCTAGATGATCTAAAATTTGTGACTGGCACTTAAAAGATTTCATAAATGTTATACAGCATAAGGAATAACTCAGGTACAAAATAAATTACAAACAACAGTGACATTACTAAATGAGCTACATAACTCAAGATCATTACCCATGTATCTAACAACCTCATAAATCTCACAATCTTAGTGATGTGACTAATGACCAAAGTAACCAGCATCTGAAAGGGACTACAGAGTCTCAGAGAGATAGAAATGGAAAGAGGCGTAATGCAAAATTGTTGTCACTACTGTTTAACTTCTTAGCTTTAAAAATTCATAAAACTCAAAGTAAAAACACTCTTTAGATCAATAAATTCCAATTCCTGCCATCTGATTAGAAAGCCTTTTTGTAGACTCCAAAATTGCAACAGCACTGAGTAATAAAGCCCCTTAACAAAAAATGCCTAGTAAAAGTCACAAATTTAAGCATATGAACAAAAGGTGCCTAGGACAGTTATTCCAAATTAAGCTAATATTCCCTCCCACCACAAATAGCAAAGACCTTACTTATATCATCTATTTTTGCATCCCTCAAACCTAGCACACAGTAGGCACTCAATGAATATGTATCTTCATAGGTCCACAGCCCAAAATGAATGAGTGAAACCCTATGAAATCCTCAAGATTAGGAAATTTACATTCAATTAAAAATAAAACAAAACCTTAACAGATTTTGCTTCAAGTTAAATTATTTACCACTGAATATTTTCACTTAAAGGATATTTAGTTAAATGACTTTTCTCAAGGTTTTAATGAAAATCAGTTATATTGAACAAACTCTTCACACTTAACCTAAGCCACATTTTGGGGTCTATTTTAAGATTAGTACTGGCTCTAAAGAGTAAACTGATAGCATGATTAGTTGGTTAAATAATCATGAGAATTGATGGTCAGGATTATGGGATTGATTCTTTAATCTAGTCAACCCCATAGTGACTTTTCCCCTTCACAACTTGAAAACACAATCCCAAAACTCTGGCTTCTCTTCAGATGATTTAAATCTTTTGCCTTTTACTAAAGATTTCTGTGGAGAATAAAATCCTACACTCCTGTCAGCTAAGATATCAGATAGTGCTTCTGTGAGCCACAGCAGGTGGAAGATTTGACATAAATCCATGATCTGTCCTGTTATTGGTGGCAAATCAATTGTCATTTCCATAGGTGAAGAACAATTCTATAAACTGCCCACAGTAACCAAAGGATGCTTCTCCAGTACACGGCAGCATGAATGTAACCCAAAAATGTTGGGATTTTTGTTTAGTTTTTGAGATGTTTTTATTCCTTTTGTATTATAATTTGCTAGTGGACCATATGGTATTCTCACAAAGACATTCTATAGAATAACCTTCACTCAATTTATAACTGATTCATGGTAAAAAAAAAAAAAAAATTAATATCCATCAATTATTTTTCTGTATTTTTTATGCTAATTTCAATCATGATAAGAGACTGCAGGAGTAGGAAGACACCTAATAACCTCCAAAAGACCAAATGGAGCATTTAAATCTATGTCCCTGAAATGTTTCTGACTTGAAGGAATTAAAACAAGGAACAACAGGACATGGCTTCTAGTATCTCACTAATTATTTTCAACTGTTGAAGTTCCCAGGTCCTAATTAATGTGCAACACACAGCTCAAAATATCTTCTTCCTAGCCGGGCGTGGTGGCGCATGCCTGTAATCCCAGCACTCGGGAGGCTGAGGCAGGAGGATTGGTGAGAGTTCGAGACCAGTCTGGGCTACCAAAGTGAGCTCAAGGCCAGCCTGAACTGCATAGTGAGACCCTATCTCAAAAAAAAAAAAAAAAAAAACAAACAAACAAACAAAAAATCTTCTTCCTACTCTTGCTACTGTTCATTTTGAAAAGGTACAAATACTCTAGCATGTATCTTCAAAATTGGTTTACAAGGCTCATATTCTGTTTCCAAAGTACGTACAAAGAAACCTATTCTCAACACATTTGCATTCAGTAAAAACAGATCCTGAAGGGTGGTTACTGCAATCATTATGTCTGAGGAAAATGAGAATGCACCATTTATCATTATCAAATGGATGGATGATCTCTGATCTTAAAACAATAAACGATACAATCACAATCTTAGGATCTAATGTTATTTTTAAATGTAATTTAGTAGTGAAACACCATGTTCTAAGAGGTACTATCGCAATACAGTAAATAACATTAAGGAGATTCACAATATCTGATATATAATTATTGCTAGACTACCCTGCATTTGTCAGGTATGTTAATAATTATGTCCATCACAACTTTTAGATTGTATTGGAACAGCTACTCATAGAAATTCTTCAGTGCTCACACAAAAGGAAGACTTATAAAAATGCTCATAAATGTTCTGCATTTGAACAATAAGCTATAACTTGAATGCATTCAGACCTGTAGCAGGCTGTTGCTGCTGTGTAAGTGTTGCAGCCATGGCAATGGCTGCTGCATTTGGCATGGTGCTGAAGGGTGTGGGCCCAGTGGTAACTCTGGGTGTGTTCTGCCACTTCTTAGCTTCTGCCCGCCTGGCCTCAAACACATCTACAGCATCTCCTAAGAACATTTTCCTGTAGCCAAGGTACTGTTCTTTGAGCACCTAAAGAAATAAAGAGAAAAAGTTAATCAATTTCTACTTTGACTAAATTAATTCATAACTGAACATAATAACTGTGAAATAAATCACTAATGATCAGACACTGCCAGTGTGACACATTTCACCTAATCTAAAAATTAAGAAAATTAGTAATGTATGTTGATGCTAGAAGTGATATGTTCAAGAATTCTTTTACTCCTTTGAATATTTAATTTTCTATTTTTGTTATGTAGCTTTACAATATGCTGCTTTAAAATTTTGGCTTTCTGGGGGTCTGGGAGGATAGCTCAGTGGTCTAAAGCTCCCACTTAGGAAAGCTTAGGCAGCTGCAGGGACCGCAGTTCGATCCCCGGCACCACTGCGCCAGCCTTGCCCTCAGGGCAGGCTGAGCCGGCCATAAAAATAAATAAACAAAAGTTCTGAAACAAGAAAAAAAAAAAAATTCTTAAAATTTTGGCTTTGTGAAGTTTGACTAGCCTCAACTAAGTATAAGGCACACTTAATAACATTTAAATAACTACTACAGTTTTTCATGAAAATTTTCCCTCCAATAACCAATTTTCTGTAAGTCAGCACATACATTTTAGTACATTTTCTTTTAACTCACACAGAGAGGTGGAAGGGCATAAAGAGGTCTTCTACTTTACTGCTGTATGATGACAAAGAGGATGAACTGTAAACCCAGCCTTTTACTGATTCCAAAAATTTGAGTTTGTAACTCCAGAGTAAGAAAAATTACCAAATGACCTGATATAAATATACTTTGACAGAGGCCTTTAAAGGACAGGCTTTTCTTCATATCAGTTCTTAAGTATTTTCATTAAATACTATCTATCTATCTATCTATCTATCTATCTATCTATCTATCTATCTATCTATTTAATGGCCGGCTCAGCCTGATCTGGGGGCAAGACTGGCACAGCATGTGGTGCTGGAGATTGAACCTCTCAGTCCCTGCCGTCACCTAAGTGTTCCTAAGCAGGCCCTTTAGACCACTGAGCCATCCCACCAGCCCAAATACTATTTATCTTAATTAGCCAAATTTAGGTATGTTTTGAAAGGTAAAATTCTCATATTTATTACTTTTCTTAACAAAAATAATTTTCATAATTTGCTCAAACAGTACAGACTTAAAACATTTTACTAATATAGTTTCAAGATATTCATCCTTTAATGTGGATACCCATAATGCTCAAGTTTCAAACTTTAAAATGAACCTGCTAAGAATTGAAAAGAGGAGAAAATGTAAAGTCAGAAATCAGGAGTGTGATATGAGAAAAACAAACACCATTACTGAACTCTCCCAAATTCATCATTCCTTTTTTTGTGCACATTCCCGTACAAAGCATGGCATCAGTATTTCAAAAACTATAAACCTACTTGAGGTAATAAAATAAAGACTGCCTTAGAGACTTTATAAAGCTGATATTAGCTTTAATATACTAGTTCCTTGCTGTTAATATGTTTAAATCTCTTACAACAGATTGATGAAAAACAGTAAGAGGAAAAAACACCTTAAAAAAATGAAAACAAAGCTAGGAGTGGTGGTTCACATTTGTAACCTAGCACTTGGCAGGCTGAGGCAGGACTGTTATGAATTCAAGGCCATCATGAGTTATAAATATATATAGCACCCAGTCTTTAAAAAAAAAAAAAAATGAACAAAAACAACAAAACACTTCCCTGTAAGATCTTCATAAAGACTGAAAAGCACAATTTATAGCAGACCTGTTCATTACACTAAGCTGAAAATAAATGCTAACATACCAAATCTATTTTTTGAAGGGGATGGGAGTCTAGGAATCAAACTCAAGACCTTGTGCTTGCCAGGCAGGCACTGTACCATTGAACTATATTCCTGGCTCACCAAATCTAATTACAGAACATGCTTTGGTTCTTAGGAACATGTTTATAAAGTCAAATAGTCATGTTAACTTTGAGAGAGTGCCATGCACACAGTGGAGGTGGGTGACAACTACGAATTGAACTCATGATCTCATGCTTATTGGGCATGTCCTGTGCCATTAAAGTATATTCTTGGCCACTGGTCATGTTAAGTTTATTCTTGCAAAATTTGGTCTGTTGAGTTTAAAGCCAAAGGTTAGGACCAGCCAAAATACCTCAGCAGATTAAAGCACCTGCAAGCAGACAAAGGGGCTGGGGTTTTGAAGTCCTGCCGTGCTGTGTTGGCTCTGCCTCCGGGGCAAGCTGAGAGTCTCAATTGCCATTGATACTGGATGTGGTGGTGCATACCTGTAATCCCAGCTCTGAGGAGGCTGTAAACAGGTAGATCACTATGAGTCTGATCTAGCAGTAAAACCCTGAACACTCTGTGGACCCTGCCTTAAAATGTACAAAAAAAAAAGCCAAAGTTTAAAAGTGTGCTATCATTGCAAAAGTGCTAAAATTTAAATGGTTAAATTTTTAAAAAATATTACCATGCATCAGATTAAAAGAAATATCCAATTATTGATAATGTCTGATAAAGTATTCTATATGATTTTTAGACTCAGGTTCTTTTGAATTTTGTTTTTAATGTACTTAGTACAGGGTCTATAGGGTTTCAATATACAGATCAGAGTGCCTCCCAAACTCTGGGATTATAGGTGCATGACATCATGCTATCTGTCTCAATCACCCTCTCAGCGTGCCCCTGGGGTGGGGCTGGCATGGTAAACCAGGGATCAATCCCTGGCCTCTGCATCTGCCTAAACAGGTGCTTAAGTCTGATGAGCTATCCGGCTGGCTCGAGCTGTTCTGAATTTTACACATTTTTTTCATGACTATCTATAATTCTTAATTTAGTTGTATTTGTTGGTTAGTTGGAAAAAGAACTAATACTTTACATCTGAATTGTATAAAACTTCTAAAAACTGGGTGCCAGGGAAATAGTTCCATTATACAAGTGCCTGCCTGGCCAAGTGCAAGGTTGTGAGTTCAAATCCCAGTCCAAACCACCCCCAATCTAAAAACTGAGGGCTAGCCACATAGCTCAGTGGACTAAAGTACCTGCTTAGGCAGACCACAGTGGTTGGAGGGATGTTCAATCTCTGGCATGCTGTGCCAGTCCTGCCCCCAGGAGCACACTTAGGAGATTAAGACTGGGCGTGGATGGGACCCAGTGGGACGGCTCAGTGGTCTAAAGTGCCTGCTTGGGAAAGCTTAGGCGGCTTCAGGGACCACGGTTCAATCCCCGGCACCACATGCTGCGCCAGCCCTGCCCTCGGGGTGGGCTGAGTTGGCCATAAAAATGAGTGAATAAACAAACAATAGTTCTGAAACAAGAAAATAAATAAATAAATTAATTAATTAATTTTAAAAAAAAAGACTGGGCGTGGTGGCACGAGCCTGCAATCCCAGCACTTGGGAGGCTAAAAACAGGAGGATCACTATGAGTGATCTGTATAGTGAGATCCTGCAGACCTTGCCCTAAATACATAAAAATTCTAAAAACTAATAATATATGAGGATTAAAATACTCAGTAATAAATTTTATTTGAATTAAAATAATAAACACAAAAGAAAGAAGTGTTATAATCAAGGTTTCTAATGTAGTAGCCCCAATTTGAGCCACATTAAGTCAGTACCCAAAGATTTTGCTACTATGAATATTTCTTATCTCTGCTACTATTTAGAAATGGGAACAACTAGATGTTCAGCTGAGGATGTTAGCTTAAACAATCAATGAAAATAAAAAAGACTATATAAGGCACTCAGATTTTTAAAAAATAGACTATCAATGATTACATGGTAGCATGACTATAGTAGTCTTAGTCTTTTTCCTATGTAACTTGGCTTTACTTGTATTTCCAACTGAACAAATACTTGGATCTAGATATCCAAACGGATACCTGGCAACAAAAACTTACCTTTACATTTTCATGAATAGACTGAAGTTGTGCAGCTAAAGCTACAAATGTTTGATAAATTTTCTGCATAGCCATTGACAAATCTATAAAAGAAAATTATATTATTACATAAATACATTACTATTTTCCTATTATTCAAGTCCAATTTTGGGTATGTTAATGCATAGGAGGGAAAAACAACAGTAACAAAAAAACTTCAGCAACGTCCTATGACCAGTTAGGAAAGACAACACACTTTTCAGACTTAAAGAATGTCTGCTTTAGTAAGCTGAGAAGAGGAAAGGCCTATGACTTCTGCCCTTGTTACCACCATAACTCTTTAATAAAATGTTTTATATTTATAAGATCTAATCAAAGACTTATAAAAAAAGACTTCTAAGAGAATTTTCTTAAAGCAATTTAAGACTATTACATGAAGTTGTACAACTACTATATAATCATAGTTTAATCTCTCATACCAATAAAATAATAGTATCAATCTAAAATTAATAAGCTGGGTGTGTTAGAACACACCTGTAAGCCCAGCACTCAGGAGGCTAAGGTAGGAAGTATCATTGTGAGCTCAAGACCAGCTTGGGCTACAAAGCAAGCTCAAGGCTAGCTTGAACTACACAGTGAGACCTTGTCTCCAACAAACAAACGTCATAGTAAGCATGTTACCTTGAGGAGTTATATGAGAATTGTTTGCTTGGGTGGCAAGATGGTTTTCTAGTTCTTCAATCTGCTGCCTATACTGTTGAAGTTGTACCTCAAACTGCTGAACTAAGACTCTGAAATAGCTATAAAAACATCAAAAAAGATCAAATTTTTAAAAATGTTAAAAATAAAGTAAATAAAACTTGTCACAGATATTATCACTGAAAATAAACCTCAATCATTAAACCATCACGGTATCATTTATTTCAATCATAGAAGACAAATCAAAAGTAAGACTAGTCCACAAAATAATCAAATTAAGTAACAAGGTCCTCCAAGACAAGGTAAGACCAAATATTACAGTAAAAGACTAAAAACTGCTCCACAAATAGTATAATCCAGTAAGTTTCTTGAACAATATGTATATGCATGTGTGTATGAGGAAACAGCAATAAAATTCCAGTAAATTTTGTGGTTTAGTAATATTGCACCAGTGCAAGTTTCCTGTTCTTGATAATTATATATACTATAGATATATGGTTACCAGAAAATTCTTTGTACTATTTTTAAAAGTTTTCAGTAAATATAAAGTAAGTTTGAAACAAAAATTAATGAAAAGAATCTATACTTTCTTTGTAAGAAATGGGTAACTGTGAAAGCTTTAGCAAAATTAGCCCTGCTGATAGTGGGAAGAACAACACAGAGAAATAAATGATTAGACAAAGTTCACTAAGGAGGGGCTGGGGAGATAGCTCTGTGGCACAAGAAACACATCCCATGTTAATTTGAAGAGGACAATAGGATTAGCATTGTCATTGATATCCTGATTTTAGTAATTATTCTATTATATAAAAGTCTACCTTTAAAAAAAAGTCTACCTTTATTTTTAAAAATCACCTAATATAATGTACTTAAGCATAATGTGCACTATGTGTCTGTAAATAACTGAAATTGTTCAGGTGGAAAAAATGCTTATATGCATATAAAAGAATAAGGAACAAACAAATATGGTAAAAATATTAATATGTAAGGGATCTTACAAAACATTTTTGTTTTATTCTTGAAAGTTTTCAAGTCTGAAAATACATCATAAGAAAAGGTTAAAAGGAGAAAAAAGAGGAATCAGGAGTCAAATTGACCTTTACCACTTACGGCTCATCTCTTGGATGCTACCACTAAAACTGAGGGAACAAAAGCTGTGCGTGAATTGTAAAAAAATATGAGGTAAAGTCCATAGTGCTGAGCACACTTGTTAGAAAACAGTGAGTACTTTGGTTTTTTTTTAGAATTTATTTTATTTTACTTATTTATTTTTTTCTTGTTTCAGAACCTTTATTTGCTTATTCACTCATTTTTATGGTCGGCTCAGCCCACCCCGAGGGCAGGGCTGACGCAGCATGTGGTGCCAGGGATCGAGCTGTGGTCCCTGAAGCCGCCCAAGGTTTCCCAAGCAGGCGCTTTAGACCACTGAGCCATCCCGCCGGGCCCAACAGTGAGTACTTTGTATATGTGCCTATCACCATGTTTGTCAGCATGGAAAGGACAGAAGAATAATAGTTGCATGTGGTGGCTCCCTCCTGTAAAAGGAGGAGGATCCCTATGAGTTTAGGCTAGTCTCAACTATGAAGTGAAACCTTATCTCAAAAAAAAAAAAAAAAATAGACAAAATTTGTATCATATACATGGAGAGTAGATGGATATAAAAATTCAGTAATATAATGGAAATAGGTTTTCTCTTTTGCTTATGTACATTTCCTAATTTTTCTTTCTAAAGATGTATTACCTATGTAAATAAAAGCTTGTGGTGGCACACACCTATAATTTTACCACTTGCAGAGCTAACACAAGAGGATATTTAATGCCCTATCTCAAAAAACAAACAAGCTATGCAAATAGCTGAAAGGGTTAAACTATATTTAGTATGTTTGAAAGATAGAATATAAAATTTTCAGATCTTGGTTTTCACTGATTTTTAGTAAAATGAGGATAATAAACAACCAACTGAGGCTATTAGAAGTAAATAAAATTTCACATGAAGTGCTAATACATTTCCAAAAAGTAATTAAAAATTCTTAGCATATCTATCGATATATCATCATCAGCATCACCACCATCACCACCACCACCACCACCACCGCCGCCGCCGCCCACCACCACCACCACCACCATCATCATCCTGCTTTCTCTTCAAATTCTGGAACAGAACTTTTTTTTTTTTTTTTTTTTGTCTTTTTGAAACAGGTTTTCACTATGCAGTTCAGTCTAGCCTTGGGCTCACTATGTACACCTTTAGTAACAACACAGACAAAGCTGCATTTTTCTAAGTCTCTAGAAGTTCTGCCAAGACAGATTAAACTTTATGATAAAATTATACTGAATGGGGGGGCTGGGGAGATAGCTCCGTGGCACAAGTGCCTGCCTGCAAGTGCAAGGTCGTGAGTTCAAACCCCGGTCCCACCAAAAATAAATAAATAAATAAATAAATAAATAAATAAATAAATAAATAAATAAAATAAACAAACAAATAAATAAATAAATAAGAAAGAAAAAAGGCTGATACATTTTAAGAAATTATAGATTTCTTTAAAATTTATAAAATTAACTCATGCAAAGTAAAAAGAATAAGCTGTCTAAAATCTTTAAAATACAAAGAAAATTCTGCCTTCTCTGCCGGGCTGACCTCACGCTTGCCGAAATCCTCCTGCCTCAGATTCTTTAAGTGCTGTGCTTCAAGGCATGCACTACTACGCCAGAACCTGGGACTACACATGTGTTAGGAAAGTATTCTTCTGAGCTACCTTTCTAGCTCCTGTTCTGCTGCTATCTTAAAGTTGGAAATACTTGTTAACAGGGCTGGGGAAGATAGCTATGAGGCACAAGTGCCAGCCTGGCAAGTGCAAGGTCATGAGCTCAAACCCTGGTCCCGCAAGAAAAAAAAAAAAAAGAAGAAAAAATACTTGTTAACTAAAAACCTAGTAACTTACTCAGCAGGAGCTGCATTCTCATGTTGGAGTCCAGGAGGTGTTTTCTGTGTTCTTAAAGCTATTTCAGCATTCTTCAGCTCCTAATATACCAGAATTTTTAAAAACAAAAGACAGTGTGAGCAGACCAAAAACATCATCTCTGGACATTTCAAACAATACCAGTAGAATCATACGCTTTAGTAACAACATAGACAAAGCTGTATTTTTATAAGTCTCTAGAAGTTCTTTCAAGACAGATTAAACTTTTATGATAAAATTATACTGAATGGTTGATATACTTTAAGAAACTAAAGATTTCTTTAAAATTTATAAAATTAACTCATGCACAGTAAAAAGAGTAAGCTATTTATTTATAATTTTTTTTGTGTGTGTGGGACTGGGGATTGAACTCAGGCCCTTGTACTTGCCAGGCAAGCACTTATTCTACTGAGCTCTTTCCCCAGCCCCAAGAGTAAGCTATTTAAAAATCTTCAATATACAAAGAAAATTCTGCCTTCTAAATGATGCCTCAATTCCGTATCTATCTTCTCCTTAGTGGTTTTTCAATAGTGCTAGAGTCTACCATTCCACATTCCAATCACTATACTGCCTTTTTTTTTTTTCTGTCTTTTTGAGACAGGGTCTCATTATGCAGTTCAGGCTGGCCTCAAACTCACACTGATCCTCCTGACTCAGCCTCCCAAGTGCTGGGATTACAGGCTTGAGCCACCACACCCGGCTACACTGCTTTTTCAACCACTAAGTATTCCTTATTTTTCCAAAGTAGTACCTTAACTTTGTATGTGCTGTAGTCTATTTCTCTCACCAACACATTCCTACCTGCTTCAACCA
The DNA here is from genome assembly GCA_004027025.1 of Myocastor coypus. Lineage (NCBI taxonomy): Eukaryota > Metazoa > Chordata > Mammalia > Rodentia > Myocastoridae > Myocastor > Myocastor coypus. Next base: position 27,868 of record PVJA010022959.1, read on the forward strand.
CGGGTAGTACATATGGATACAATCACTTTTACTGGTCTTTTTACTAATAAAAATAAAAAGCATGCAGGGCCCGGCAGATGGCTCAATGGTCTAAAGCACCTACTTAGGAAAGCTTAGGCGGCTGCAGGGACCGTGGTTGGATCCCCACCCCCGGCACCACATGCTGCGCCAGCCCTGCCCTCAGGGCAGGCTGAGCCAGCCATAAAAATAAATAAATAAATAAAACAAAAGTTCTGAAACAACAACAACAAAAAATAAATAAAATAAAAATAAATAAAAAGCATGCAGATTCAACTGCTAGTAAAACATGGATTATGGCTAGTGAACATGTGAAAATGCCAAGCTGTAATTGTAAGTTTGTAACTGTTGTCTGCTTTGAGTATGAGGTCACCTAGCCTACAAGGCAAGTTCAAGGCCAATCTGAACTACAAAATGACACCTTAATTCAAAAAAATCAGCCAATCTGGGCTAGGGAGATAGCTAAGGGTCTAAGTACCTGCCTAACAAGTGCAAGGACCTGGGTTTGATCCCAGGCCCCACATGCCCTGCCAGCCCAGAACCCTGAGTGTGGCATGCCAGCTACTGTAACTGGGCATGGGAGAGCACATCTATAATCCTAGCACTGGAGAGGCTGAAACAGGGGATCACTAAGAGTCCAAGCTGCATAGCAAGTCCTTGTACGAAATAAATAATAAATAAGATTATTTCCTTTTTTTTCCTTTTTTTTTTGGCAGTACTGGGAATTGAACTCAGGACCTAGTGTTTGCTAGGCAAGCGTCTATTCTGAGCTATCTCCCTAGCCCAATAAGATTAAATGAACTACCAATTTTTTAATTTCATGTGCCTGATTTTTATCTATAAAATAAATTTACCATGCTTGCTACATAAGAAAGGTTCAACACATTATTGGTGAATAATCTACTTTTAGTTACAGTGGGTCCCATTAAAATGACCATTTCACAAGCTTAATTCCATTATTTTGCTAACTGTCATTTATAATTAATTTTACACATGAAATTTATAGATCCGCGCAATATGTAATTACAGCCTATTTTCCCATGTGAAGGATAACTACATTTTCCTTCTACAAAAGTACCTATCTGATAAAAATGGAAACATAAGTGGGAAGGAAACAAAGGGGATATTCATATTTACCCAGAATATTCTGCAACACTTGACTTAAAGACACACATTATCATTTCACTTATGAAAAGAAGTCCATGTTAAGCGGGTTATTATACTAAATTTATTAATAAACCAAAAACAATTTTAAGGAAAGGCATCTACCCTGTTGTGATGAGATCAAATATATTTTTTAATCACGATATACAAAATGTAAGTGAATCATTTATCATTACATTCTCCTCTCAATGTAGAAAAGAACTACACATTATACTCAATGTATATTGTTCATTATGCCAGAGAGAAAAGCGAGTAGGCATGACCAACAGAAGATACAATGCTCATTACCACCTTTATTAATTAAAATCTTACTCAAGACCCTCAAGCCACCAAATTTAACATCTACAAAGCCTCTTTTTCTTTGTCTTTTTGAGACGGTCTCATTGTGCAGTTCAGGTTGGCCTTAAGCTCACTTTTGTAGCCCAGGCCGGTCTTGAACTCGCACTGATCCTCCTACCTCAGCCTCCCAAGTGCTAGGATTATAGGTATGTGCCACCACACCTGGCAAGCTAGCAGATCTTTTTATGAAACAAAAGTAGTTAAGTGCATAAAATCTAAAATTGGATCACTAGAGTCTAAGTTGAGAATTTTCATCTTATTCACAAAGTCCTCGCTTGTTTTCTTCTTTATGCAATGATAAGAGTACCTATCTCAAAGTGCTGTCATGACAACTGGGCAACAACTATAAATTGCTCAGAAAACTGTCTTATACTTTTCTATTCCCAATTTAGAGTAAAATCCTACTGTAGGGCAGGATGGTTGTCAGTTTACCTGAGCAGTTTCTATTTTCAGTTTGTCAATATTGAGAGTGTTTCTTTGTAACCCACTGGCAGCCAATGAGAGAAGCTGCTTCAGAGCTTTAATATCTTCTTGTACTTTAAGCATTGCTTTTGAAGACATTCTACTAATTTCTTCTTGAACCTGTTTTTGCTCTTTCACAAATTTCCTATAAAAAAGTAAAACTGTTTAAATAATACTTTTAAGATAATACTTTTAGTTTTCTACAGAAAAAAAAAAAAAACACATTTAAAATACTTTAGCCACAGTCTGTTTCAAGAAACAATCCAAAGCATCATTTATTAATTGACATTTTAATGGGTGACAGTTACAGAATTTTATTTTGTCTGACTTTATTATTATTATTATTTTTTTTTTTTTGAGACAGGGTCTCACTATGCCATTCAGGCTGGCCTTGAACTCACTCTTGTAGCCCAGGCTGGTCTCAAACTTGCACCGATCCTCCTGCCTCAGCCTCCCAAGTGCCGGGATTATAGGCGTGCACCACCACGCCTGGCTATTCTGATTTTTAAAAACATCAAAAAACTGTAACCTTGGGGCCCCAGCAGGATGGCTCAGTGGTCTAAAGCACCTACTTAGGAAAGCTTGGGTGGCTGTAGGGACCGCGGTTCGATCCCTGGCACCACATGCTATGCCAGCCCTGCCCTCAGGGCAGGCTGAGCCGGCCATAAAAATAAACAAAAGTTCTGAAACAAGAAAAAATTAAAAAAAAAAAAAAAAAAAAAACCTGTAACCAGTTAAAATATTTATTTTGGGGTCGGGCAAGATGGCTCAGTGGTCTAAAGCACCTGCTAGGAAAGCTTAGGTGGCTTCAGGGACCGCGGTTCAATTCCAGGCACCACATGCTGAGCCAGCCCTGCCCTCAGGGCAGGCTGAGCTGGCCACAGAAATAAACAAACAAAAGTTCTGAAACAAGAAAAAGAATAAAATAAAAAAATTCTTAAAAAAATATTTATTTTTAAAAAATATTTATTTGTTTGTTTGTTTATTTATTTGAGGGACCAAGGTTCGAACTCATGACCTTGCACTTGCCAGGCAGGTGCTTGTGCCATGGAGCTATCTCCCCAGCCCCTACCAGTTAAAATATCTTGAAGAGATGTCCCTGCTATAACGTATTCTAGAATTCTTCAAGAACTAGGTATCCAATTGTATTTGATACTTACTGAAGGTTTTCCACATCCTGACAAATAACAGGAGGTAGATTTTCATCTTTCAGCGCTTTACTATCCCTAAGAAAAAAGCCGTAAGAGTATTAATATGACTAGATACATATAAAAAAGTTGCTAACTCAGTTTTACTAGAGTATGTGTTAAGATATTAGAAAACATAACACACATTGCTAATTTAAAGCTTCTTTGAGACTGGGTGTGGTGGTGAGCACCTGTAATCCCAGCTCTTGGGAGGCTGTAAACAGGTGGATAACTATGAGTCTGATGTGGCAGTGAGTCCCTGAATACTCTGTAGACACTTCCCTAAAAAGTAATTCAAAGAACGAATGAACAAACGAACACAAGCAAGCAAGCAAGCAAGCAAGCAAGCAAGTTAGCAAGCTTCACTGGATGATTTCAAATTTCTTCGTAACGAAAAATAAATGTATGGATCTAGAAAACAATTTTAGCACTTATTTAACACCAAAATTTCTCCAATAAGGCAGGCTTTTTTTTTTTTTTTTTAACGTATTTTGTGCAGGATCTCGCTATGCTACTCGGACTCAGTGATTCCGATTTCAAGCTTCCTGGCACTGGCATTACAGTCATGCACCATCATGCTCAGTCTTGGCTCAGCGCAACTGGGGCCAGGACAGATGCAGCATGTGGTGCCAGGGAGCATGGTATTATAATTACAAGCATTAAAACTAAATGTCTAATAAAAAAATCAAAACAGTATAGATGAGATGTTAAACTATGCTTCCCTTAGATTCAAAGATTCTGGCTTTTTCTTCAGTTCAAAAATAATAAAAGCATTTACAGATATTCCTCCTACAAGAACCTCAATCCATTCCTGCGCCTAAGTCAATAAGCTAATCAATAAATAAATAATTTTACATAACATGTACATTATAATATCAGAAAAGATTCCAACTTGAGGTTAGTTTTGTTTATATAACTTACAGGCAGTGCTGTAATGTATAAAAGAACATAAAACCATAATACTGTACAGTAAGTACAATCAGCAAAAATTATAACACTGCACTAAAGAACCCACAAGGCCACACTGCTGTTGACAATCTTGCATCCTATGTCCATTTGTAGGTCACAAAGTCTGAATATTATTAAAAGTATAAATGGTTCAATGAGAAATATCTGTACTAAAGTCTGTAAAATTGGGCCTGGCAGGATGGCTCAGTGGTCTAAAGCGCCTGCTTAGGAAAGCTTGGGCAGCTGCAGGGACCACAGTTTGATCCCTGGCACCACATGCTGCGCCAGCCCTGCCCTCAGGGCACGCTGAGCCGGTCATAAAAATAAATAAATAAACAAACAAAAGTTCTGAAACAAGGAAAAAAAATAAATAAATAAAAATAAAAAATTCTTTAAAAAAAAAGTCCGTAAGTTTTTTTGTATGACGAATAAAACATTTTAGTATTTATAACTGTAATTTGTTCAACATACGTGGGAATGGGGAAATGACAGTGATGTCGTTAAAGAGAATCATAAATAATGAGAACAGGGACAACTAAAATTTGGCCTGCTGTAATGTAATTAGGAGTTAAGAGTCAAAACTATAATTGCCAGCAAGATAGCTCAACGGACTAAGAACTCAGGTAGGTACAGGGGCCAGGGTTTGATCCCTGGCACATGCTGTGCTGGCCCCGCACCTGGGGACACTGAGCCAGTGATCGAGTCTGGGCATGGTGGCATGCACCTGTAACCCCAGCACTAGGGAGGCTGAAAACAGGAGGGTCATTATGAGCTGTGTAGTGAGACCCTGCACACGCATACACATAAAATTCAAAACTCTGGACAGATCGCAGTCTGTCTCAGCATCTTCATTTAAATTTTTAAAGTTTTGAGGCCTCAGGTTAAGGATGATTAATTTATAAATTCTATCATCAAAAATTTTAAAATCTAAAAACTCCGTATTTTTAAATTCTTTTTGTATTGTAAGCATTTTGTAAGAGATATAATGTGAAATAAACTAAAATATACCAGGTATTTGTGAGGATTTCACTTCACTATATGCTTTAATGTAATACAAGTTACATGAGAAAATATAACTGGCAACAGAAATATAAAAATAATGATCACTTTCATCTCTATATATGTATTAAAAGCTGTCTTCATTGAAGACATTAAAAATTAAAAGCATAGAGACATGATTTTATATGTATATACATATATCCACACATGCACATGCTCTAAGGGGTATAGGAATAACTCAGTGGCACAACTCCTGTTTAACTTGCACAGGGCTCTGGGATTAATCCCTAGTACCTCCTCACTACAACATATTGTATTTTGTACTTATTTGCATAATTTAGAGAAATACCAATCATCCTCCTAAAACGTTTTTAAATCTTCTGAATGACTAAAAATTGAAGATTTGACCTTTCATAATCTTTGTAAAACGTATTTATTTTATTCTTAGTAAACACTGTTGGGGTTTTTGCTAAATGTATAATTGGTTATGTTCCCTTTTCTTTTCTTTTTTTTTTTTTTGAGACAAGGTCTTGTGCTGTAGTTCAGGCTGGCCTTAAATTCACTATGTATCCCAGACTTGCCTCAGTCTCCAAGTACTGAG
>PVJA010022960.1:0-33337 GCA_004027025.1 Myocastor coypus
ATTGTGAGGACAATATGCAATATGTCAACTTTCAAAGAAAAAAAGGGGGAAAAGAAAAAAAAAAAGTAATGTGGATTTAGAAAGGTTAATGTTTAATTGTTTGATCAATCTTATATACCTATATGTATTAATCTAAACTGATCTGATGATGAAAATATGTAATATAACCATTGTTAAATTTAAACAATAAAAAATTGAAGAAAAAAAAAAAGTCAAACCTCCAAAATTCAAAGACCCAATCCAAAAATGGTCATCAGAGATGAATACACAATTATCAGATGAAGAAATATAAATGGCAAGTAAATATATGAAAAACTATATTCAATATCATTGGTCATTTGAGAAAGTCAAATTAAAACAATATATGTGCACTGCTAGACCCTGGAAATAACCCAAATGTCCATCGACCAAGGATTTGGTAAAAATACCGAAAGAAGTGGTATTTTTACAACTGGAACGTTACTCAGCTATAAAGAAGGATGAACTCAAGACTTTTATATGTAAATGGAGGCAACTAGAGACCATACTCATAAGTGTAATAAATCAGACATGCATGTGTCTCCCTAGGGTAAAAAACTGAAAGAGTGAAAAGATCCAAAAGGTATAATAGGCATTATGAAAGGGAAAGAAACTGCTCTCTCTCTCTCTCTCTCTCTCTCTCTCTCTCTCTCTCTCTCTCTCTCTCTCTCTCTCTCTTAGCTAAGATAAGGTAATCATACTTCTAATTTCTATTAATTCATTGAAAGGCACAGTTAATGTCTACATAGTTTGATCAATCTTACATGCCTGTATCTGACAATCTGAGCAACTACTTTTAAGATAAAAATATGCAGTGTCACTTGTGTCTACAGGGAGGATTTCTGTCCATGCAGAGAAACTGAGGTGCTTGGACCTGCAGAGGGAGTTGTGCCCACAGGGAAGAGCTTTGGTGGTACAGAGAAATAGTAATTCACGGCCCCAAGTAGAGTTCGAGTTCAGCAGCAGGGTTATCAGAAGGGTTGCTGAGACCTGTGGCTGGACCCATTGAGATGATTTACACTGCTAGGCCCAGCAGGATACAGACTGATGCCAGACCTACAGAAGGTACAAAGGCAGGAGGTGGTGACTTAGTAACTTAGGTGAAATAGTCTTCCTGGAAGACTCTAGGTACATGACAGGGAGGTACCAAGACAGAACTCAGGGCAACTAGTTTACATGCAAATTCCCAATTTATGATCTTCTATATTATACAGCTATAGTATTTGTTCCTTTAGTCTAAAATACAAAACCAATAGTTACCAAAGTTTCTTAATTTGTAAATTTTATATAAATGGCATAAAATATGGGCAGAAATAATAGCAGAATACTTCATAAATATGGGAAAACAATCTGACATTCAGTAACTGAGGCATATAGAACTCCAAATAATATCAACCCAATTAAAAGTACACCCAAACATATAATAATCAAGATTCCAGAAATTCAATACAAAAACAACATACTGAAAGCCACCAGAGAAAAAAAAACAGTCACATTTAAAAGAAAACCCATCAGAAAAATAGATTTCTTAGCACAAATTATCAAGTCAAGAAGAGCATGGAGCAAAGTATTTCAAGTCCTACAAGAAAACAAATTCCAGACTGATATACCCTACAAAACTCTTTCAAGTGTAATGGAAAAGTAAAATGTTTCCATGACAAAGAACAAATAAACAATTCATGACAATTAAACCAACACTACAGAGAGTACTAAAAGATATTCTAGAAAGGGATCAAAATGACCACAATTCCGAGAATGACAATGGAAAGAATCCACAGAACAGGGCAAACAATTAAACACAGGAAAAATAAAGAATCAACAACAGGAAAAATAATATGACAAATATAAGCCAGTATATACCAATTATATCCACCAATATGAATGGATTCAATTCACCAATTAAAGACATAGATTGGAAGAGTGGGCCAGAGACAGAATCCAACAATATACTGTATACTAAAAACACATTAAACTGATAAAGAAATTCATAAACTGAAAGTCAAATGAAGGAAAACAATACTGCATGCCCCAGGTCCTCAGAAAAAAAGCAGGCATAGCTACCCTGTTGACAGACAATTTGAACTTCAAATCCAGAATGACCAAACGAGACAAAGAAGTTCACAACACACTGTTTAGGGGAAAAATTCAAGAGGAAGAGGTAACAGTTATAAATATGTATGCATCAAACATGAGAGCACGCAACAATATAAGATAAATTTTAATGACATGAAAAATCTAACAACCAATATCACAATCTTAATAGGGGACCTTAACATCCTCTTATCTCAAAAAGATAGGTCAAGTATACAAAAAATTAGCAAAGAAGTAGCAGAACTAAAACCTTTGAACAAATGGACTTAGTGAAGACATACAGAGTACTTCATGCCACAACATCAAAATACATATTCTTTTGAGCTGCACATAGGATATTCTCTAAAATAGATCACAGGGCCCAGCAGGATGGCTCAGTGGTCTAAAGCGCCTGCTTATGAAAGCTTAGGCAGCTGCAAGGACTGCGGTTCAATCCCTGGCACCACATGCTGTGCCATCCCTGCCCTCAAGGCAGGCTGAGCTGGCCATAAAAATAAATAAATAATAAAATAAAATAAAATAGATCACATACTGGTCCACAGATCATGCTTAAGTACATGTAAGAAAACAGAAATTATCCCATGCGTATTATCTGACCACAGTGCAATGAAACTGGAAATTAATGAAAATAAAAACAAAAAAAACATAAACATATGGAAATTAAATAACACCCTCTTAAGCAACCGATGGGTTACAGAAGAAATTAAATAATATCTACAATCCAACAAAAATTCAAACACAATTTACTAGCATTTGTGGGATACAATGAAAGCTATACTCAGGGAAATTTACAGAGGTGAGTTCACACATTAGGAAAACAGAACAAGAACAGATGCGTACTCTCATACTGCACCTCAAGTTCTAGAAAAAGAAAAGCAAACCAAGCTCAAAGCCCAAAGGCAAGACTGGACATGGGTGGCACATACATGTCTGTAATTCCAGTTCTTGGGAGGCTGTAAACAGGTAAATCACTATGAGTCCGATATAATAGTGAGACCCTGAACACTCTGTAGACCCTTCCCTAAAAATACAAAAACAAAACGAAAAAGAAAGAGTGGAGGAAATTTTAAAGATTAGAACAGAAATTAATGCAATTCAGACAAAGAAAAAAATACAAAAGCTCGCAGAGCTGATTCTTTGAAAGATGAAATAAAAGGGTAAAACCCTCACCAACCTCTTCAAAAAGAGGAAAAAAAAACATCAAATTCAAGCAATAAGGAATGAAAGGGTGAAATTACAACAGATCCTATGGAAATTCAGACGATCATCAATAGCTATTTTCAAAATGTTTACTCTCACAGAAAGAAGAACAGAAGCAATGGACAGATTCCTAGAAAGGTACAAATTAGCAAAACTGAACCAAGAAGATAAAAAAAAAAAAAAAAAAAATACTGAGTAACCCCATCAGCAAAAGAAATTGAAAATGTAATTAAAAACAACAAAACAAATCCCAGGTCCTGATGGGTTCACAGCTGAATTCTACAAGATATTTAGAGAAGATTTAATCCCAATACTCCTCAAACACTTTAATTAAGTTGACATGGAAGAAATACTCCCAAAGTCATTTGTGGAGGCAAGTATTTTACTGGTACCAAAACTGGAGAAAGATTGAACCAAAAAAGAGGATTATAGGCCAGTCTATCTCATGAACATACACGCAAAAATCCTCAATAAAATACTAGCAAAAAGAATACAGCAAATCACCAAGAAGATTTTACACCACAACCAGGTAAGATTCATCCCAGGGATACAAGGATGGCTCAACATAAGCAAATCTATAAATTTAATACACTACATACAGTTAAAACCAAAAACCACGTGATCATCTCAATATATGCAGAAAAGGCTTTTGACGAAGTCCAACACTTATTCATGATCAAAGCCCTACAGAAAATTGAAATAGATGGTCTATACTTCAATCTAATAAAATCCATCTATGGCAAACCAACAACCAACATAATTCTAAATGGAGAAAAACTGAAAGCTTTTACTCTAAAATCAGGTACAAGACAAGAATATCCTCTATCACCACTCCTATTGAATGTGGTTCAGGAATCATTAGAGAAAGCCACTAGAAAAAAAGGCAAAAGAAATAAAAATAGGAAAAGAAGAAGTTAGACTATCATTATTTGCAGATGACATGATACTCTACTTGGTAGACCAAAAAATTCCAGCAAGAAGCTCCTATAATTAATAAACAAATTCAGTACCATACCACTATACAAAGTCAGTATCCAAAAATCAATAGCATTCTTCTACACAGATAACAAACTCACTGAGAGAGAAGTTAGAGAAACAATATCCTTCACAACAGCATCCAAAATATGAAATACTTGGGAATTATTCTGACAAAAAAGTAAATGATCTATACAATAAAAATTACAATATTCTGAAAAAAGAAATCAAAGAGGATTTCAGAAAAATCTCGGTGTAATAATGCATAATTGTTCTTTTATTTACATTCTGTGGGGGTTTTAAAGTTTAGGATATCAGCAATTGGTGGAAAGTATCTGTTTTGTGTTGTCTAAGGTATTTGATATTCAGAAAGATAGTGATATTAGGCTTAAGTGCCTAAGTCATAGGGAATAATATCATTAAGCTTCACTTCCAGATTGTTAACGACTTACGTTGGCAGTCCAAATAATTAGAGAAAAAGAAAGGATACAAGTATAGCCAAATTTCACCTCTTCCTCAAATCCCACCTCCTCCTCCATGAGGGAACATTTTTCATCTAAACCTTATGCAATAGTCACAAGATTCAACTTTGTGGGCCAGTGAGACGGCTCAGCAGTCTAAATCGCCTGCTTGGGAAAGCTTAGGTAGCCGCAGGGACTGCAGTTTCATTGCTGGCGCTACATGCTGTGCCAGCCCCACCCCCAGGGCAGGCTGAGCTAGCCATAATTTAAAAAAAAAAAAGAAAAAAATATAAATACACGTTTAACTTTGTTTAGAATTGTATCTTCATTCCCCCAGATCAAGAGGCTTTCAGAAGAAAACATCTTTTCCCCACGCTGTACATCCATTTTCCTCTTCAATTCTTTAGGCTGCTTCTTGCTCCTATAGGCTTAGAAAAGAAGCACAAGGAGCAGAAATGTTCTTGCTGGATGGACACAATATGCTGTGCTATAAAAGTTAATACCAGAAAGCCTACAATAAGCCTGAGATGTTTTGTTCAGCCAAGAACTACACTAGCATGGCCCACTTTTGGTCAAGGCTGAATTCATGCTATTACTTTACAATCACATGTCCAAGGAGATCGAGGATGCTTTTTATCACCTTGTCCACATTACATATGAATAAGAAGACTGATTATTTGAGCCTCATTTCAAATGAGATAGCTAAAGTTTCTGCCATTGCAACTGGTTTCATAGGAAAATCACATCTACATTGCCATCAGAGAAGCCAAAATTCCACTTTGGGTTCTTTGATTGCTGGGTCTTCCATAAATGCATCAGTGGTAGCTGACAGACCAGAGAAAGACATGGATGCTCTAGCCTATCCTTTTCCTGCAAGAAGATGCAGACCTGCAGGCACTGTCCTGGGACCCTGCTTTAGCTCCAAAGCACCAACTGCTACCATTAAGAACTGACAGTTGTATACCAGACTTCCTATTTTTCAGAGCATTTTGTGGGGTTTTCAGATATCATACCCTCCCGCAGTGAAATAGTAGGTCTTTCCAATGAAACTAGATCCACACTCTCTGCTTAGTTCACATTACCCTCCTAAGAAGTCTTCTTTTAAGGTGGCCAACATGACTTCTCATCAGTTTTCTCACACTCAACGTCTGACCAAAGGGAAACATGTAATACTTGCCCCAGTTAACCTGAGTGAAAAATCAACATCACTGCAGTAGAATCTTCTCATTCCTCTCTCAGAGAATCAAGCAGTAGTCTGCCCTTTCTTTTTTTTTTTTTTTTTTTTTTTGTCTTTTTGAGACAGGGTCTACCTATGCAGCTCAGGCTGACCTTGAGCTCACTTTTGTAGCCCAGGCTGGTCTCGAACTCGCACCGATCCTCATGCCTCAGCCTCCCGAGTGCTGGGATTACAGGCGTGCGCCACCACGCCTGGCTGTCTGCCCTTTCTGATACCCCAGACATGACTCAGATACGGGCCTATTGGGATATGTATTAAGGTCACTGGGACCCTATTAAAAATCTTCTCTTTGGGGGCTGGGGAGATAGCTCCAAGGCACAAGTGCCTGCTGGGCAAGTGCAAGGTTGTGAGTTTGAACCCCGGTCCTGGAAAAAAAAAAAAAAAAAATCTTCGGCTTGGGGAAGAACAAAATACTCAGAAGAACAAAAATCTTCTGACCTCTATTTAACCTTTTTGTAGCATTGATGGCTTAAGGGAATACGAGACCCAACCCAGCTTTGAACACCTCCTTTGCATGTCCTGTGTAGTAGTCTCAGTTCTTATTTTGAAACAGAAGTTGGCACCATGAGTGTGAGGCCCCAGCTAAGACTGATAGCAAAGAATTATGCTAACTTCTTATTATACTAAATCAGAAATTTAAAACCCTGAACCCAGACCTATCTAATCCCAAAATCTATTCTTCCTAATGTCAAATATCTTCTATGCATGTCAAATTGAACATGTTATTTCAAACTTATTTAATACTTTTTAAATAGTTTTGTATTTTATCTCCTACTTAAAAAAAAAAAAAAGCCTTTCCAACTGTGGATGAACCACACCTTTCTCCTGTCATTCATTTGTTTTCCTTATAAAGGAACTGAAAGCAAATATTGGTTTCCTTCTCGTTAGTGAAATGGGAAATTTTCAGTTAGCTCCTATGCTTAATAAACAGTGTAGTTTTAACCACTGTCAAACTAGAATCTTGTAGCATTCATTTCTCCCCTTAGAGAAATAAGTCAGTGTGTTGCAGTACTATATATATATTTTTTTTCCCAAAAAGATGTTTGGAAAAGGCATTTGAAGGTTTTGTTTGTTCATTTGTTTCTGTGATTTGACTTTATAGCAACCTTGATTTCTGAATTTTCACTCCCAACTAGGAACATATCAATGGATGAGAAAATCTCTCTGTGCCCCATCGATGATCTCATTGCACTCACTGTGAGCAGAACCATGGAGCTATCTAATGCACCTTCTCTTCCTGAGCTTGGCCATGTGGTCAGCTGATCAGGACTCACTAGGGAAGGATCTTGCTGCGGTTTAATTACTTCCCACAAGCATTCTATACATCTCTTCCCTTGATCACTCCACAGTGAAAGCAAATCTAGAGACAAATTTGTAAAGAACATGATAGCTCCTCTTTTTTGTACAAAGTAATCTTCCTCAACAGTACTTCTTCAACTGCATAAAAGAGCCACCTGGACCTCGGCCTGGATGCAAGTCTGTACTAATTATACCACAAACATAAGCCTTCCGGGTCTACGGAGCTCTAATCGTGACACATCAGCATGCTGGCTTTCTGCTCCTGACCTCTACCCTCAGCTGCCAACTGCGTTGTTCAAATAAACAACTTCACATGTGCTGTTTTTCTGCCAGGAATATTGGAAGTAATTTATTCCATAAATTTTAAAATGTTTTATTGTTCTAACAAATGAAACAACAACCAAAAGAACAGGAAGAAAAACATGGCCACCACCTCCCCACACCATCCCCTTGGAAATCAAAGGTAGAAGCAAAGCCATTTATTTTCCCACTTTCTTCATGACCATTTACATAGTTACAAGCATATATGCATATGTAAAAGGCCGATTCTTCCTTTCCCAGAAATTGTTCAATAATACCATACAGCATACACTGCTCTACAAATAAATTTTCTTTTACACTTAAATAAGATATTAATTAGGCTATAAATTTGCCTACTTGTAATAATATTCAGATGCACGAAACAGGTGTTTCATTTTATCAGACTTAACAGTCCTAAGGAGATGGTCCCAGAACCTTCTTGAACTCTACACTGTAGAGTGAGCCAACTGTTTGAGCTCTTCCTACATTAATGTTCACCTTCCCCAAACCCCACCCCTTTCGGGCCCTGTGGCCTACATCAGTTTGTCATCATAGCCATGTTCCAGGATGGAGGAAAAGAGTTACAAAAATATATATATATCCCCTCTTCTTTCATGAACATAATGTAGAAATGGCCCATTTCATTTTTTTATATCTCTTTAACCAAGAGCTAGTCATATGGCTACACACTGTCACAAGAAAAACTGGGACATTTTCCCCGGCAGCTCTGTGTCCAGTGAAAAATCACAGAAAGGGATTATTATGGGTTGGATCTAGATGTTCTCCCCAGTGCCATACAATCATAAGTGGAGCTTTCTTGGAGGTGGCTGGATTTAGGGTGTATGATTATGTATTAAAGGCATGTTAAAAATAAATAAACAAACAAACAAAAGTTCTGAAACAAGAACAGCCCGGCAGGATGGCTCAGTGGTCTAAAGCGCCTGCTTAGGAAAGCTTAGGCGGCTTCAGGGACCGTGGTTTGATCCCCAGCACCACATGCTGCGCCAGCCCTGCCCTCAGGGCAGGCTGAGCCTGCCATAAAAATAAATAAACAAACAAACAAAAGTTCTGAAAGGTGTGTGATAAATAAAATTAGTCCACTGATTGGTTTAACATTGCTCTGAATGCAGATAATGAAAAGGTCCACCCTGGGTATGGGTAGCATCAACCAATAGGCTTATAGCTTAAATGGAATAAAAAGGAAAGGGAGGTTCGCTGGTTACTGCTTCCTGCTTTCCACACCATGGACTATTTTTCCTCTGCTGTTCCCCTCTGCCATCCTACCTGCCTTAGACCCAGTGAATTGTGAGCTGAAGTCTCTATGAACTAGGAGCTAAAATAAATCTTTCCTCCTTCAACTTAGCGTCAGATATTTTTGTCCCAACAAGAAAGTAAACTTATGGGATAGCCAAAAGAAATGAAGAGCTTTTACTATATAACACATTGGCGCTAAATTATTTTTAACAGCTTCAACTTTATAAAATATGGGTGTATAATAATTTACACAGCTGTCCCAAAATTACTAAAAATTTTCGTTATTTTCAGGTTTTTGTTTTCCCTTTGCTGCAACAACAAAAGCTGTTGGATTTGAGGAGGAATTTTCGAATATATTTAAATAAATCTGTTTCATCTTAACTCTCCTTGACGGACAGGCAGAGGCATTATTAAGTGTCTCTCCTTCTATTTTAGAGAATCTTGAAGAAGGGTGAAGAAACTCATGTAAAATGCCACTATATCCTCTTTACCCCTCTTGTATTCTGAGAGCTTATTATTCCCTCCCCAGTAAAAGGAGCTGTGACATTCACATCAATAGAACTAGACATGTGTACTTAACTAAGAGTAATCTGCCTTTGGGGAAGAACAATGACTTTGCTTATTTTCTTCAGACAATAGATTGTAAGCTGTATTCCAGGAGGTACAGCCTTCAGATTAATCTCTCTTTCAGAGCTGAGAGTCTGCAGCTATGGGATTCCCGGCAGAAAAATGACTTTGGGTTAAAACATGGACTCTCTGGAACAGGGATGTGCAGTCACAATGCCGATTTGGGGGAAAACAGTAGGGATGGCACAAGGAAGGAGGAAGGGAGGGAGGGAGGGAGGCAGGGAGGGAGGGAGGGAGGGAGGAGGGAGAAAAAAGGGAATGGAAAGAGAGAAGAAGTGAAAGAAGCAAGAGAAGTGGGGAGCGAATGAGGAGAGCGTCTACAGCAGCATTTGGGCACCAGAATTATGTCCAGGGAAAAGGACCTGTGTCCCAGTTAGGCCTCTTTGGTTTTAAAATAAGTATAGCTCAAGTCACCTTAAAGAGAAGAGTTTGTGATGATACTGAGGTATCATGACACTGGCAACCTTTGAATATGTTTCCTGGATTAAAAGTTCAGATCAAGGGCTGGGGAGATAGCTCAGTAGAATAAGCACCTGCCTAGCAAGCACAAGGTCCTGAGTTCAATCCCCAGTTCCACCAAAAAAAAAAAAAAAATTCAGATCAAGATCACACAGGTAAGGATTAACTATAACCTACACAGCAGTTCTTGTCAACGATATGTAGCACATATAGTATGAGTAGCATCAAACTTTCAGCTCTAGGTACCACCTCATCAGTTTGAACTTGTTGTGCCAAGACATGCACAAGTGAGGAACCAGTCACCATTCTGGGTGAGTTAATTGACCACGATGTTCAGGAAATTGGACTAGTCCTGCACAATGTGGCAAAAAAAAAAAAAAGGCGTTTTTGAGCCCATTGAGTCAAGCGACTCTCATTTAGCTCATTCTGAGGGAAAATGGTCAGATACAACACTTGGCCAATAGTGCTGTAGAAGTCCTGGTACCCAAGATTGTGCTCTGGCAGGGAACAGGGAACTCAAGATGCTGAGATTAGAGGTACTCATTGATGACAACAAACATTTAGAAGAAGTGGCTGAGGAGAGGTTGTCTATCAGCTGCAGCCAACATAACTGCTTCAATTTGCCCTGAACTGCCCTGAATATGTGAGGGGGGATTTTAAGACACACACACACACACACACACACACACACACACACACACACACACACCCAAGCATCTTTTGGCACTGAAAATCTTACATCCCAGGAAACTTCTATCTCCTGGATGAAAGGCAGCCACCCACTGTGTCTTGGAAGCTTGTTGCAGTGGTGGGACCTGTAAGTTTATCCTCACAACTCTTCTCTCGAAGGTTTCCCCAGGAAATAAGTCAATACGAAGAGCAGTTGTTTCTCAATGAGGTGCACTTACAAGCATGCGACATGTAGATTAGAAGGTACAGAGGATGGACTGCTGAGAATGCTGGGTGCTCCCCGCTTCTCCTTCAGTGTCAAGGACTCACCTCTCAGACCTGTTTTCTTCTCCTGGTTCACAACCACATCCCTCTCCTGGAATTTCCCTCAGCCAAAGGAAACATGCCTGGTGAAAGGTGCTGTCCAAGATATAGATGGATCTAGGGATGAGTCTATGTAGGGTAGGTTGTCCCATAGCCTCATATTGCATTGCCTGAGGATCCGTCCTAACTTTACAATTCCTCAAGGGACTGACTAAGGCCTCTCTCCCAACTGCATCTCATTTCACCTTCCTAGGTCCAACTCCTTTCACTTCCTATGGAGAGTGTTCTAAGAACAGTCCACCATGACTGACCTGCCTCCCAAAGCACCTGCCGATCACCATCTGCACCTCAGAATAGGACCCTAGGAAGGCTGACCAGGATCGGGCTGCTTCCTCATCTTGGTGTGCCACCTGGAGTGATGGCAAATGGAGCCATACCTACCTGTGCCCTCTACTTCCCAGGTCTTGGTATTGTGCCTATTAGAGACAGCACCATGTAACAACTGCAGTTTTACAATACGTACAGTATCCTGGTAGAGGCTGCCTTCTCTCTTCAGGATATCAGCTCTAAGCTGGCACCTCAGCTGTCCCTTCAGAGAGCTGTTTAGTGTTCTATCACACCCTAATTCTGGAGGGTACAGTATACAGTAGGACAGGTGGGTCTCCTGGTCGTGTGCCCACTGTAATATCTCCTTTGTGGATAAGTGGGTTCCTCCACCTGGATAGCTATCCCATCAGATCCCGTGTCAGCACACACAACACTCAGTAAGCCCTTGGAATTGAGAATGAATTGCTTTGACCTCGTGTACAGTCAAAGTGACCCTATATAGTCAACGTGCCATCAAGACTTAGTGTTATTAGGACTTCAGTTCATGTCTATTGCCATCAGGTTGGCCATTCAATGGTGGCATTGGGTAATTAGCTATGATAGTGGGATCATCTGCAATTATGCTCATGTGTCACCTGCATCTCAGAAACCAGGCCAACTTAAGTTCTGAGGATGTACCCACTGTATCAACACTGAGGTAACTGGTGAGATAAGCTAGCCAATGATAATGACCAAATCATTCTTCTTGCCAACATGTGGCACCCAGAAATGGAAAAGTGTAAATGAAACGCTGGATGCAGTGAGGCTTGGAGTGGCTATGTAGACTATAAAGAGGGTTAAAGCAGAGCTCACTGATGTGAAATGCATGATTCAATGGCTTAGAAAAACTTCCAGGAAATGAGACTAAGATACTGCTAATACATTTTCTGGAAGTTTGGATAAATCAATGGTTCCTGCTCCCCGGAAGGTGTGGTGAGCACATAAACATGCCTTTGACGTTTCTGCATTCATGGTGACTCACTCCAGACACTGTGTGCCCACTCCATGGAAATATTCATGAAATGTTCTTGGTAGTACACCATTCAGGAGGAGCTCATTACCTGTTCTTAACTTTTCCATCCTTTGCTCTTCCTGAAAGAGAGCACAGTGTGTTTCAAGATCCCAGCAACGGTCAGCTGGAGCCAGTGCTTAGTTATCCAAGACTTTACTTGAAGTCATTCCCCAGAGGAAGATATCCTTACTTCCCTAGTTGAAGAAAATCAGAAAAATCAAAATAAAGTTACATTCATTTAACTAACTAGTATAATAAGCATAAAACATTAACCTATGGATGCTTCAGAAAAGTCAAGGGCCAGGGAAAGATTGAGGCTTTAGAACCACTTTCTCCCCTAGATTGTTTATAAGTATTTAGAGCTTCTAAAACGTGTATTGCATTCAGAATGACTCTCTTGAAAGTATTAAAACAAAGTCAAATGAGTTCATTTCCTTTTCTACAGCATTAAAAGCTCTGTTCCTCCAATAGGGTACTCTGTCCCTGGACTAAAAACCTCTCTACAAAGTTTTGAATCCTCACACAAAATACAAAGGCACACACTTCCTGGCTCCCTTCAAAGATGCTTTAATGTCCAAAGGAGACTTCACAGTGCCCACTCTGTTTCATATTTGCTTTTAGCTTTGTTTTGCTTTGCTCTTTGGACTTCTAACTTCCTATTCCTTTTCAGTTTAGTATTTCAGGTTACATTCCAAAGCCACTTGTCAGAAAACATCAGCCACCTAGGCCTATGGCGGTCCTGGGGAGAGACCCTGGTGGCTGCTTGTCCACCATCTTTCAGAGTTCCCTACTTCTGTGCAGAGCCACAAAACATGGCAAGTACATCCTATGAAAATAGTCTCCATATACTCTAAAGTGGCTTCCTGTGAGGTGATGTGGAGGACAGAAGAAAATCACAACAAACTTGTTCAGCATGCCCTGTTGACACATGGGGCATAATCAGACTGAACATTGGAACCACATTTTGATGGTAATTATTGGGGGTGGAGGAATTCTCATCTGGTATTTACTGAGCAATCACAACAAACAATCTCTGAGGTCTGTATGCTAAGGCCACACCACATAAAAATAAAATGTGGGCTGTAAGGGAAGATTTTGAGTTTCTAGTAGCCACTGTTAAAAGTTTTAAAATAGCAGATGAAAAAAATTCTAACAATATACTGTAGCTCATTTAACCTAACATGCCTAAAAGTTATCATTTCAAAACATAATCAATTGTAAAAAAATATTGATGAATTTACTGAGCTAGATTAATGTAATTTTTTCCATGCCACTCAGAATTTGATGAGGATTTTGCATGATAACAATGCCAGTTTGCCAAGCATGGTGGCTCACACCTGTAATCCCAGCACTCGGGAGGCTGAGGCAGGAGAATCAGTGTGAGTTCGAGACCAGCCTGGGCTACAAAAGTGAGCTCAAGGCCAGCCTGAACTGCATGGCGAGACCCTATCTCAAAAAGACAAAAAAAAAAAAAAAATGACAGTTTAAACTGGCCTCATTCCAAGTGCTCAAAATTCATGTGTGACTATTGGCTACCTTCTCAGATAATGCAGTTTTAAGATATCCCAAAGAAGGCCCCAGATTTCTAAAATTATTTTTGTTTAAAAAAATTGTACCATATGCACAGAAATAAAGGTACCATTAACTACAAAGTGCCTTCTTACTTCAGATATCATTTTAAAATGCAGAATTCAGGGCCAGTGAGATAGCTCAACAGACTAAGTACTTGCTTAAACAAGCGCAGGAACCTGGGTTCCATCCCTAGCACCATATGCCACACTGGCCCTGTCCTTGAGCAACTGAGTCAGCCACCAAGTCTGGTTGTGGTGGTGCACATCTCTAATTCCAGCACTGGGGAGGCTACGAACAGGAGTGTTGTAATACCTATGAATATAGGCTGCATAGTGAGACCTTGTACCAAATCAAATAAAATAAAATGCAGACATCAATAAATTGTCAAATAAATTCAAAATTCAGTAATAGTACACTGAAAAAAAATTTATCTTAGAACCATTTTCTATATGCAGATAGATAGATAGATAGATAGATAGATAGGTAGATAGATACATAGATAGATAGATAGATACATAGATACATAGATACATTGATAGAAATATACATTCGTTTCACTTAGTTTCTCTGTAGGGCCTGAGCCCAGGGATGCTATACACTGAGGATATCAACACCTTTGGTTCTGGAATTCGACAAGATACTATTTCTCCTCTCTTGCTCTCTATGCCTAGTTCCTGCCAATCCCTGATTTAATTATCATTATGTGATGAAAGACTGCTGTGGTCCAAATGTGTCCCATTCAAACTCAGGTTTTGAAATCCCAGCCCCCAGAGTGATGGTATCATGAGAAGGGCCCACTGAGAAGCCATCAGAGCATGAGGACAGAGTTTTTCTGATTGCTGCCCTTGTGAAAAGAGCTCAGCAGAGACCCCTTGCTCTATCTGCCATGTGAGGATACAGCAAGAAGTTGACAACCTGCAACTGGGGAGAGAGCCCTGACCAGAATAAAAATGCAAGTACTCTTTCAGACACTGGAACTGTGAGAAATAAGTTTCTGCTGTTCATAAGATCATTCATGATATTTACTTACAACTGCCTTAATGAACTAAGATGCAGAGGGAGATTCCATTGATAAGTGTCCTTTGTGTTACAAGAATCCTTGATGTGCTGCTTGCACTTTTGAAGGAACATCTAACAAGACATTTACTGAGCATTGTGCTATGCAATGAGTTCATTTAATTCTCTATCCACACCTTGTGTAAATCATCACCACATTGCCAAGGGGAGGTGGAGGAGCAGACTCCAAGAGGTTAAGCGAGTCAACGAAGGTCACACAGCATTCAAAGGGCAGTTTCAACTTTCAAACATAGGTCTGCTTGATTCATAAGCCCATATTCTCTCGACAACCAAGAGAAATGATGGAAATGGATGACAACTAAGGGCCCAGAATGAAATTACTTATCCATTCCTCTTTGTAGTGAGCTCAAACCACCCCTTCTCAAGGGTCCCAAGCATTGACCCGTGGGTGGCTTTCTCCATGAGAACTGCTATATTCTCATCCACAGACTTGACAACAGCATTCTGAAGACCTTAGCCAAGTCTAAAAGGTTACCCAGCAAGCCAGAGAGCTGAAGTGCAAGAAGTTATTCTTCTGCCTAACCAAGGGCAGCATGGGAAGTGCTTTGAAATACTCAGTCGAGTTCCTCAGCTAATAGTATAGGCAAACATCAAAACCGTTCTTAGGAGGTTACAGACAACAATGCTGAATAGAGGAGGAACCATGTTACAGTTAGAGAAAACCAACTAAGAAGATAGATAATTGGAAGAAAGAGAGGGCCATACATCCTGATGCCAAAATCCATCCGAAATAAGAGACTTATACATCCAACACAACATAGGCATAGGACCTTATAAAATCATGAAACAACTTCAGAGCTGCCGGTGGTACTATTGTCTGCATGCAGCACAGGAACTACTGCCCCAGGCAGTTCCAAAAAAGCTGATAGACTGCAAGAGCATGGAAAACTCAAGCCACACAAGATACTTCTGAGGTATATGGCCTCTCTCGCCTCTTTGCCTCCCTCCAAACAGAGCGCACTGGTAGCAAATTTTGCCAGAACACACAAGGGCTAGTGACTAGGAAGCTGCTCCCTCACCATGGTCTCTGGTGTTTTGTTTTATCTTGGTCCACATTGCCTCTAGTCTTTCTGGTTTGCTATGATACGTTCCTACTTTCTCCTCCATTCTTTCTCTCCTGTCTTCTCCAGTTTCCTGAAGCTCGAGTGATCTTACTTTGTCCTTCAGCCTCACTTCTACTACATTTCTATATTTCTCTTCATTTATTTTTTTATTCTTTTCCTGATCCTTCTTAGATTCCTGCCATACACACATGGTAAAGTCACTCTACTACAAAGGGAAACTTACTGCACATAAGTTCTTGATTTATGCTTGATTATGTCAGTGTATCAGTCAGGGTTTTGCTAGAGAAAAAAACGTAACACAAGATGTACAAACGTATAAGAAGTTACAAGACTGACTTACAATAGTCAGCCTCAGAGTCAGATAAGGAAGTGTGCAGAGGGCTTCCACACACTGGAGACTGAAGGATTCAGTCCAAAGTCTGGAGCTCACTGCAGTGTCCCATACAAATCCACATCAGGAGGCCCATGAGTCTGCAACGGAAGGCTGATGAGTCTACACTAGAAAGTCTGAAGGATCCAAGGCAGAAGCTGAAGAGTCTGCTCTAGAAGAGCAGAATGATAACGCCAGCTAGTGGGTCTTAGCCTCACTAGATAAACTTCTGAGTGAAAATAAGAAGCTCAAAGATTCAATAAGAAATTTAAAAGTTTCTTAGTGTGTACAGAAAGATAATGTCTTTTCTTTTGGATGCAAGGCTGAGATTGCTGAAAACCAAACCCAGGCCTTCATTCAATAGGCTGAACTACAACATAAACTTAATGCTCAGCCTTGAAGGGTATCTGAAACAAAGGTGAGGACACTGATAGGAAAAGAATGGGATCTCATAAATTGGGATGGAAATACGTAGGAAGATCCAGAGGAGACTGAGAATGTTGAGGTCCTGGATGCTAATGAAACTGTTTTGCCTGAGGAAGAGATTTCCCCACCCACTATGGCAGAGGTATCTCCCCTACCTCCTGCTTAGTGTCTTCTAATATATCTGGAAAACAACTAATCCTTTGTTGACCAACCAGGACGATGCTGAGACTCCTCAGAACCTACCTTCACCATCCATTTATGTCTCTAGGCCCATAACCAGGCTTAAATTTCATAAGGAACCTAAGGGTGAGGCACATAATGTGATCCATGAGGAGCTTTGCTATTCTCCCAAAGAGATACTTGAGTTTTCCAATTCTCATAAGCAGAGACCTGATTAGCAAGCTTGGGAATGGATTTTATGAGTATGGAATAACAATAGCAAAAACGTACACCTGGATCAGGCTGAGTTTGTTGCTATGGGCCCATTAAGCAGGGATTCTGAATTTAATGCTGTAGCTCATGTAGTAAAGATGTTAATAGTTTATTAATCTGGTTGGCAGAAATATGACTCAAAAGATGGCCCACTGTAAATGAGTTAGATATTCCATGGTTCATTATTGAGGAGGGGTTCAGAAGCTTGGGAAATGGGAATGCTGGAGTGGATTTGTCACGTTAAACCTAATCCTCCACATTTGGATGATTCCAAAAACATACCCTTCACTAACACCTTGAGGAACAGACTTATAAGGGGAGTACCCAGCATCCCTAAAGAGCCCTGTCATTGCTCTTCTCTGCATGCCTGACTTTATAGTGGTGTCTTAGTTACTTTTTACTCATTGCTGGGACAAATACTCAACTCTCAAGATGAAAGAAGGAAAGGTTTATTAGCTCACAGTTACTGGAGGTTTCAGTCCATATTCGGCTTGCCCAAGGCTGAGTGGAACAGGGCAGAGAGCATCCAGTTCATGGTGGCGGAACAGCAACAATCGCGACAGAAGCAACCGCCCAGAGAGAGAGCAACAGCTCAAATCTGTCTCTCTGTCTCTCTTTATATTACATTCAGGCTCTCCACCTCACCCTCTGCCTTAGGCTACGCCCATAATCCCAGAAGTACTTAGATCCATAATCCCATCAGTACTAAAACCCACTATCCCAGGGATCATGGATCAAGTCTCAAACAGTAGAAGTCCCCGCTCCCTGACTCACGAGGCTTTGGGATGACAACTAGATGTAAACCATAACAAGTGGGAACCACAGTTAATCAATTAGGAAAATTTAAGGGTGATGGCCTTTATTGGATTGCAGAGTGGCAGAGGTTAATTGGCATCAACGACAGAGTCCCCATTTTTACCTTAATGGACAGAAAAGCAGAACAATGGGCAGAATAATCTGACATGTACAGACCTGTGGCACTGGCTGACTAGACATGGTGTTCCCCAAAGTGAAGTAGATGGGAGTCCTACAAAATTGTTGCTATATTTATATAACCAAAAAAATGTAAAGGTGAAAGAACAGAGACCTACTTCAAATCATGATAATAGCCAATCACAGCCCCTCAACCAGTTCTCAGATTTGAGTTTATATATCCAGAACCCTTTGAACAATGGGGAGGCCAGGCCTCCTTGGGAAGGATCCCAATGCCCCCGAAATTTGTGCAGTCAGTCTTTCTCCCACCCTTCCCCAGAGGGACCTAAGGCCTTTTGCCTAAGGGACTGTACAGTGGGGAAAGGGGAATGGTCAGACATTTCAGGGATTACTGGATACTGGTTCTAAACTGACACTAGTTCCAAGGGATCCAAAACATCATAGTGGCCCTCCAGTAAGAGTAGAGGCCGATGGAGGGCAGGTGACCAATAGAGTTTTAGCACAGATCCAACTCATAGAGGATTTAATAGGACCTCGACTCCATCCTGTAGTTATTTCTCCTGTTCTGGAATGCATGATTTGGATAGATGTACTCAGTACTTGGCAGAATCCTCACATTGGTTCACTAACCTGTCATGTAGGGTTATTATGGATGGAAGAGCCAATGGAATCGATTAGAGTTATGTCGCCTGGTAAAATAGTGACCAAAAGTAGATTCACGTTCCTGGAAGGATTGCAGAGATTAGTGCCACCATCAAAGACTTGAAGGATGCAGGGGTGGTGGTCCCCACCACATCTCCATTTAATTCTCCCATTTGGCCCATGCAGAAGACAGACGCCTCTTGGAAAATGAGAGTAGATTACCCTAAACTGAATTAAGTGGTGACTTCAATTGCAGCTGTGGTGCCAGATGTGGTTTCCTTGCTTGAGCAGATTAACACATCTCCTGGCAGTTGGTACGTAGCTGTTGATTTGGCAAATGCCTTCTTCTCCATACCTATCCATAAGAACCATCAGAAACAAATTGCTTTCAGTTGGCAAGGCCAGCAATATAACTTCATGTCTTACCACAGGGATATATTAACTCTCCAGCCCTGTGTCACAACTTAGTTTGTAGGAATCTTGATCATCTTTCTCTTCCCCAAGATATCATACTGGTCCTACATCAATGCTGTTATGCTGACTGGACCAGTAAGCAGGAGGTGACAACCACCTTGGATTTGTTAGTACAGCATTTGAGAGCTAGAAGATGGGAAATAAATACCACAAAAAAAATTCATGGTCTTTTAACTCAGTGAAGTTTCTAAGAGGCTGGTGGTGTGGAGCATGTAGAAATATTCCTTTAAAGGTAAAAGGTAAGTTGTGGCATCTTGCTTCCCCTATGAACAAAAAGGAAGCACAGCACCTAGCAGGCCTATTTGGATTTTGGAGGCAACATATTCCTCACTTAGGTGTCTTACTCCAGCTCATTTACTGAGTATCCTGAAAAGCTGCTAATTTTGAGTGAGGCCTAGAACAGGAAATTCTCTGTAATAGGTCCAGGCTACTATTCAGGCTGCTCTGCCCCTGGGACCATATGATTCAACAGAACCAATGGTACCTGAAGTTTCAGTAGTAGATAGGGATGTCATTTGGCGTCTCAGGCAGTCCCTCATAGGTGAATTTAAGCTAAGGCCTATCATCATGCACTAAACAGAATGGATTAAAGATGTAAATAATTAAAATGGTAGGGCTGGGGAGATAGCTCAGTAGAATAAGCGCTTGCCTGGAAAATGCAAGGACCTGAGTTCAATCCCCAGTCTCAAAAATAATAATAATAATAATAATAATAATAATAATAATAATAATAATAATAATAATAATTAAAATGGAAACACTATATCTCCTGGAAGAGAAAGTAGGAGGATATCTTGAAGACATTGGGGTAGGCAAACAATTCATGGGCAAAAATCAAAATGTGTGTTTAACACTTGAAAGAATCAACAAATGGTACCTCCTCTTGCTGAGAAGTTTTTGCACATCAAAAGAAACTACCAACAGAGTGGAAAGAGAACCCACAAATTTGAAAAAAAAATTTAACTTACTAGTATTCAGACAAAGGTCTTCTATCTAGAATTTGAAAAGAACTAAAAACATTACAGTCCCAAAATTCAAAGACCCTATCCAGAAATGGGCATCCAAGATGAGCACACACTTCTCAGAGGAAGAGATACTAGAAGCTTATAAATACATGAAGAAATGTTCCACATCGCTAGCCATCCATGAAATTCAAATTAAAACAACACTTAGATGCCATTTAACCCCAGAAAGAATGGCTATCATAAAGAAATTAACCAACAACCAATGTTGGGGAGGCTGTGGGTAAAAAGGAGCCCTTTTCTGCTGCTGGTGGGAAGGCAGACTGGTGTAACCATTATGAAAATCAGTGTGGAGACTCCTTAAAAAACTAGGACTGTAAATCCTATTCAGTCCAGCTATCCCCCTACTGGGAATTTTCCCAAAAGAACTGAAAATATCATATCACAGTGATATTTGTGCCCCTATGTTTATAGCAGCACTATTTGTGATAAGCAAATTTTGGAAACAACCAAAATGCCCATCACCTGAAGAATGGTTGAAAAAATGTGGTGTTTTTATGCAATGAAATATTTATTACTCGGCTATAAAGAATAATAAATTCAAAGCCTTCATATATAAGTAGATATATCTTGAACATATTCTCATAAGCGAAATAAACCAGATCTATGTGTGTAAATATCATATAGTCTCCCTAGTGTAAAAACTCAAAGAAAGAAATAAAAATGCAAAGGCATAACACAGCTAAGTGGAAATCAAGAACTTGAGAATTAAACAACAAGGAAACAGCAAGCAGAAAAGTTAGGAAACATGGCAGAGGCAAAACTATGCACTTATATACACAGGATAAATGGCAATGGTCCTAAGAATCTCCAACAAGTTTTTTACACCCTGGATAGCAATGTGTAATACTAAAACCATGCTTGGAATGAATGTCGTTCTGGTCTTTTAGATGTGTGTTGCTTCTAGTGTCATTTCAATTATTGTTATACTCCCTTTCAAGTAAATCTCTGTTTTACAAACAAAAACAAAAACAAAAAAAAGAGTGATAAAAGAGAATAAGAGACAAGGAAAAATGCCATAGGGTTGACCTGCTATAATTTTTTATATTCTTAAATTTCTAAATTTGTGTGTTAAAATGTGCAACTTTTTTATCACAATCTATAGGGATTTATTAGAATGATCAATAGAAAATACCAGTTCCACATTGTCTAAGGCTTTTGATATTCAGAAAGACATTGATGTTAAGCTCAAGTACCTATGTTACAGAGTAATAGGATCATTAAGCTTCTCTTCTGAGGGTTAACAACTTCAGCTTGCAGACCAAAAACTTAGAGGACAAAAAGGGCTACAAGAATAGCCAATATTTTGGCCCTAGCCCTTCAAGGTCCGTGAGGACTAGAACATAAGCAAACCTGGACTGTAACATCCTATAACTCAGTGGTGTCCCAAATTTTCTTTCAAGGAGATTATGGGACCACAGAGCAAAGGGATTGACAATGTATATGTGCCTAAGGAGAGTCATCTAGACAAAAAACATTCAGGATTTCACAGAGAACAAAATGGTCGAGCAATGGCCGTGACTCATCCAGACACTGACAAAAGTTCTACAAAGTGCTGTATATGATTTCAAAGTAAATCTTGAAGGAATTTGACTGACCTTGTCAGACACAAAAATTACATGTTTTGTTATATAGGTCTTGCTTTAACTTGGTCTTAACCATACAGCAGAAAAGCTTAACCATGGGGCATAAAGAGCAAAGCCAGATTAGTATGCTGAGCTAGCTGTAAAAGGCTCAAGTCAACAGTTTCTGACAATGTCAGTTCTACTGATAACCCACTACTCTTAGGGAATATTGGACTATGCATACAACTACTCTTTCTTCGCTCAATGAGAAGAAATATTTGTACCAATAGTGTTTAGAAAAGTTATCATGTCTAAATCTTGTAGTCTGAACTACTACGAAGACAATATGCATTGTATTAATTATTGTGGCTGTTCTACTAATGTGTTTTGAAATTGTCTCATTGTTATTTCCTATTAAAAGTAATAAAACTATAAACAAAAGAATGGTGTATCATACACAATAAAAAACAAGCAATATATCATAACTTAATTAGAAACATTTGTAAATGTTCTCAAGAACATAAACACTTTGCATTGCTGATTAGATATCAACCACCTCAGAAAAATCCACCTATAGAATAATGGGTTAATTAAAGTCTTTTATTTTAAAGAGAAAAACAATGACAAATAACAGAGACAGTGTATTAGTTACTTTTTGCTCATTGCTGGGACAAATACCCAACACTCAAAATGAAGGAAGGAAAGGTTTATTTAGCTCACAGTTTGTGGAGATTTCAGTCCATATTCGGCTGCCCCAAGGCTGAGTGGAACAGAGTAGAGAGCATCTAGTTCATGGCAGCGGAACAGCAACAAAATGGCAGCAGAGGTAACCAACCAACATGGCAGCAGAGCAACAGCAACAGCTAGAGCTCCATTCTGTCTCTCTTTATATTACATTCAGGCTCTCCGCCTTAGCTCCCGCCCTAGGCTACACCCATAATCCCAGAAGTACTTCCACCCATAATCCCAGAAGTACTTCCACCCATAATCCCATCAGTACTAAAACCTATAATCCCAGGGATCATGGATCAAGTCTCAAACTCTAGAAGTCCCCACCCAATGACTCCATGAGGCTTTGGGGGGACAACTAGACTTAAACCATAACAGACAGAAAAAGAGTAACATATGATAATATATGTAGTACAGAATTTCAAAACAAAAATAAAATATTAACAATGGTTGTTATTTTCCATATTTTTGTCATCAAATCTGTTGCTCAGATTATCAGATATAGATATGCAAGATTGGTCAAATAATTAATCACTAATGCTTGCCTTCAATAATTTTTCTCTTGTCAAAAAAAAAAACATAAAAAAATTAAGTATCCTGTTTGGAAGAAGAAAATAATATGTTTATTTATGTACACATAGTATCAAATATTAAGAAGCATACATTTACATCTAAATGCTTTATTTTAGGAAAAAGATACTTCCTCATTATTTTGTGAACTATTTCTCAAGCAAAATTTCCATGCACAGTTGCACATGTAAGGAAATATCTGGGGCTTTAATACATTAATCCATTTAATTTAACTTAAGTATCAGGGATTATAAATATGTAGCATCACATATCATTGCATCTAAGAATATGCATACTTGTATTTTATAAGTAAACATGAAATTAAAGATAAATTAAAATTCTTTCAAGTCAAAACCTAGATTTTGCTTGAAGAATACGGCAGTGAGACACAATGTAATGAGAGTCAGGAATACAAGTTCATCCTCCATCCCAGTATTCATGGCACAGACAATTGGTCCATCTTCTGTTCTGGAGAGATTTCTCTAAAGAAAACTGAATGCATTATTGTCAAGGTGCAGTCTTCTTTGAATGCTGTGGAAGGAGCTGTACATCAAGACCATATTCATTGAAAAAAATTTTGAAACAAGATTTTTTGTTGGCATCAGTGTAAATCACTATTGCTCTGGAGTTTCTAAGCTACACTAAATATGCAGCAAGTAAGCAGAATAAAAGAACTGGAGAGACAAATAAGCGTGAATATCTCATTAGGAATACAAATATTCACTAATAAAATAAAAGAAATTTTAGACAGAGTGCCAGACAAAGCCTAAATAAATGAACAGAAATATTTCTAACATAAAATTCATAAGTGATATGCTTTTGAGAAAAGCTCTTATGGGATAGGCACAGTCTTATCCAAATGAGCAAGACATTGTAAAACCCTCAGATTCTAGTAAAGAGACAAAAGCACTAAAATAATATTTTATAAATGTTGATGTTTAAAAAATTATCAAATTTGTTACTACTAAGAATTATTAAAATAAAGGGACTTTTATATCAGTGACAACTATCATACAAGTGCTCTGAAATTGCAAAAGCCATGGAAGTAGTGAAACTGAGAACCTAAGAAGGGTGCTATTTAGAGGAAGACAAACTAATAGATGCATCAATGTGACAGATTACATAAAAATAAGCTCTTTATATTTATCTATCTGTCTCCATGTGCCTCTCTGTCTGATTATTATCTGTCCTTTTTAACATATTTAATTGAAATTCAATAATATAATTAAATTATATCATTCAATAAATATTAAATTCATAATGTAAACTATTTTAAAACTAAAGTTAAATGAATACATGCATGCATGTAGAAGAAAATAATTTCAGAGATACTAAAAACTTTTTAGAATCTAAAAATAATAAAGAACAAAAAAGAAAATAAAAGAAATGCAGGGTGGTTTGCTATATACAAATCAATAATTGTAATACACCACATCAACAGAAAACAAGGACAAAAATCTCACAATCATCTCAATGGAGACAGAAAAAAGAACATGTGATAAAGTCTAGTGCCCACTCATGATAAAAAATAAAAAAAAAAAAAATCCTACACAAATTAGAATAAATGGTGTTTATCTCAATCTGATAAAAGTCAACTATGACAAATGAATAGCCAACATCGAACTACATGGATGAAAGTTGAAAATCAAGTTCTAAAACCAAGAACTAGGACTGCTGCTGCAAAGGCTCCACTAATCCTATAATGAGCCAGCGCTGATATGCACAGGGTCATGCACTAGCTCCTTCTTCAGCTTTCTCCACCCCACGAGAGCCACACAGCTCTTGCCAGCTCATTCAGTGTGGAGCAGAACCAAGGAAAGAGCAGGTTCCACGATGCTGTGTAGTCAAAACACTAACTGGTGCACTGCAGAGCAGACTTCAATGGTCTCCTTCTAATGAATGAAAATGGAGAAATTAAGATTCATTTGTCTGTGACACTAAGGCCAAATCAAAATCCTCTCATGTTCTCCATCGCTCACTTATCCTAATGAAGATGTAAGCACTGTTAACTTCATTTAAAAAATAGATTCATTTAGTCTTAGGACTCCAGATCTGGAAAACCATGGGTGCATGTCTTTCAACCCCAAGCAGAAAAGGCATGGAGACAGGATCAGCACCCCAGTGAGCTCAGAGGGTGAGCTATAGATCCAGAAAGGATTACTCTCAAGCCTCGAGTCATGTTGTTTTTCCCTGTTAGGCTTTGGGTTTATGCGGGTCCTGTTACCCTTTTCTTCGTCTCGCTTCTCCCTTTTGGAATGGAAATGTCCATCTTTTACCTGCCCCAACATTGCATTTGGGAGGCACATAACTTGTCTGGTTCCTCAGACTTACAGCCGAAAAGAAATTGTGCCTCTGGATGAACTGTACTTTGAATCTCTTCTATATCTGATTTAGATGCTATTTGATGAATGAGACTTTGGGCTTTCGAGTTTAAAGTAAATGCTAGAACACAGTACGACTATTAGGTTGGAAGGAAGGCATTTTGCATGCAAGGAGGACATGAGTCTGTCCCTCCAGGGTTTAGATGTTGAAATGCTTACCTCCTATGTGACAGCATTAGGAGGTAAAGGCTTTGAAAGATGATCAGGTCACCATGGTGGAAACCTCACGAGAGGAATTAGTGTACCAGTGCAAGTACACCACAAATATAGCCATTCAGTGTGGGGCAGAGCCAGAAATAACCAGACATCAAACATGCCAGGGCCTTGACCTTTGATTTTCCAGCCTCCAACACTATGGGAAATAATGTTTAGTACCCAAGTCATCAAGTCATGCAGCATACATCATAGAAGTCCAAACTAAGTCACATTACTGATTATTTTCCATGTCCTATGTGCAGAGCTAAACATTCTGTATACCTCATCTCCTTTCATCTTTATAGCACTGGACAATCTCTAAGATGATCTTGCTAGTTTTCTTGTGTATTATCTGCTTCTCTCTGCATACCCAAGGGATGGAAGTTCAGCCCTGTCACTCAAAGCTGTTTCCTCAGTGCTAAGAATAGTGCCTGGCACAAAACAAGCTTATTGGTGAGGACTTAATAAGTGAATAGTTTCATTTTCATAAGCATTTAATGGGAAAACTTTTTATCTTAATTTTATACATGAATAAACAAGTGATTTCACAACTAAGAAGTTGTAAGAAAAGGATTTGAACCTAGGTCTTTAGGCACAGAATACATGCTCCAAAACAATAGTGGCCAGTCAGAGAATCTTGGGTAATAGAAATGACTGAAGGATTGGGCATCTTTGGTGTAGAACATCAGCTAGGACATAGCTTCCTTTGTCTTGTCATCCTTCTCTTTGCCTTGTCACTTTCAATGGGTGGCTTATCACTTTAGATTGTGGGCTCCCTGGCAGTCCTAAGCTGGGTATCTCAGGCATAGGCACTGTGTGCAAACAATAAGCTCCAAAAGTTGCATGAGTTATCCCTGCCCTGCCAATCTTATTAAGAACAGAGGAAATTTTCCCACAAGTAGCTCCAGCCAACTTTCCTATTCATCTCATTGGCCAGAATTGCCTCTCCTAAAAGTATTTCATCCAAACATATAATAAGGAAAATTAGGTGATCGTGTTGTCTTACACAAATTTTACTCTCACAAGCCAAGAAAGGACCAGAGATTCTCCTTTAGGGCATAATCTCACAGAAGAAAATGGGAAATTGCAGTTCTCTTGTTAGTCCCATTATTGCTATTGCTTAAGAAATTTCCTTAAACTTCATGGCGACCACAATTTTTAGAAAAAGATAAATCAAGGTACATTATGTACAGATACAAAATCCCTATAATGAATGTAATCACTATATATATACCTAAATAATGGCAGAGATAAATAGTGTCTGCTTTATGATGCCTCAGTCTTAAAATCATTAAAATTATTGAGGGGCCAGAAAATCTATCTAGAGATCTCTTTACTTACATGTTTGGTTCTTGTATAGAAATTGCTCAAATGTTGAGTTCAGATGGGAAAGTTAACCCAGTGCCTAGACCCGCCTTCGGGTCTAGGCATGGTGGCCTCCTAGGAGTCTAACAATGTATTTGGCTTCTCTGAGCTCCAAATTTATCCTACTCAACAACAACAACAACAAAAAAAAAAAAAAAAAAAGCTGTAACTCCATTTGGTATTCCACCTACCTGTGTTGGCATAACTTCTATCATCCTCTACTGGATAAATGAGTCCTAAGATTACTGGGACTCATGGGAGAATATAGACTCTATCCTTCAATGGAAGAGTATCAAAACATTGGTAGCCATTTCTTAAATCAACCACTGTTAGCAAAAAGCAAAAGTAGAGAAACAGCAGTATCTGCCTTTGGATCAGAAATTAGTTACATTTTTCAGGAAACAATCACAAAATAATCACACTCTGAGAAAAATGTCTTACAAACTTTTCCAATAGCTAATTCCCTGTCCAGCAGCAAGGCTGTAAGACAGACTATTACCCATCGATTTCATCTATAATTTAGCTATCAGTAAGGTTAGTGCTTTTCAAAATATGCGAAGAATGTGGTCCCTGCTCTCTAGGAGTTGTAAAGTTTAATGAGAAAAAATGGGCTGGTTTGCTGCTCCTGTTCTTTCCTTTTTCCCATTGACTAGAAGTTCTCCCTGGTATATTTCTTCAGTGGTTCTCGTGGGTGTATTTCTTTACTGGTTCTGCCACTCATCAGGCACATACGCTTGAACCCTCTTTGCTCTAGTTTATCCATCTGTAAAATGGAGTTAGCCATCCCTGAGAAACAGGTTCTTGGGATTCTTTTTCTGTATTCACAATAGACTATAAAGTCCTTGGAGAAGCCAGTGTTTAAATACAAAATGCTGTGACTATCATTTTATTGTTTAAAAACCTAAACTGTGAGAGGATGTATCTGTGTCTTGTTGCTAGGTAACTGACGGATCAACTCTGAGGTGTTGAGACTTGCTGCAGCTTTGCACCAGGCAGCCTTTCTCTGTCTGAGGTGGTGGTAGGAGAGAGAATTACTAGGGTCAAACTGCTATGGGCATACTGGGAAGAGAAGCGATTTAGCTTCCAGGTATGATGACTGTGTTGGCCTGCCCTTTGGACCCAAAAGCTAAGCTCCATCTACCAATGGTAATCAATTAAAGGGCTTAACCCGGACTGCATTCACATTGCTTCTCTGAAGCGAACAAATCCATACACAGTTTATTGATCAGGTTGTAAGAATGAGATAATTAAACACAGCCAACAGGTATACCTGGAATACTTTTCACATGCTGAAGGCATGGTATCATCCTTCTGATATGTTCGCTCACAGTTTTTAAGGGAAAGGAACAAATATGCTACTAATATTATACCATTAAAAATATTCCTTCCAGGGCCAAGTAACCTCCTGTGGAAGTTTCACTGCAGAACCCATTGTAAAGATCTAAAGAAAGAGAAGCTCTTCAGATATGACACTGAGATACAGTGGCAAGGAACTACACACACACACACATACACACACACACACACACACACACACACACACACACACACACACACAAGAACGGGATCTTGCCCTGAGTTCCTCTCACTGAGAACTACTTATTGAATATATTCTACTAGTATAGGAAACTTTACAATGGCTTTGTCCTGGTTAGCCTTTGTCTCTTTAACAATGATTTAAGCCAGGCAGCAGCATCTTGACTTTCAGAAAGCCAGGGATATTTTCTCCCTGGTCATGTAACCATGAAGAATAATTTTAGAAAATTCTGAAATGGTCTCATCAATGGGGATTTGATATGCAATATTCATCTAAAAATCCTCCACCCATCTGTTTCCTTGCAGAGCAACATGGAAAAAAAAAGAAAAGAAAACCAATAAAGTTGTTAGAAATGAGCAGAAGAAACAAGGGAGAGACAGAGAAAGGGAAAGGTAGTGTGGAAAGCAGACAGATGGAAATCAAGCTGCTAAAGAATTTTTCCTGAACAAAGCAGGAGAACAGAGGCCAGTCTTCCTTGGAAAATCATGAAGTTCATTTATTTGTCTGCAAGGACTTCCTTGGTGCCTTCTCTATGCCAGGCCTGTCCTAGGTGCTGCAAAGTAGCAGTGGCCCCTGCTTTTAATTCACAAGTCAACCAGAAAGAGCACTTCAGTGGGCAAAGAAATGCACATGGACAGGCAGAAGTGGACACTGCACAGAAGCCCACAAGATGCTGAGTGTACTGGACATGATCAAGAACTATGGTGAAGTTTTAAGTTAAGAAAATATTCTAGTAAAAAACAACCCACAGTGCCATTAGTGGTCCTTTAAATATTTTTTAAACCTTCACTTTGAACACATTTGTCCCATCATTCTTGTCCCTTTCTGAAACAGTTCTCTATCTTCCTTCATGAAAATCTTCAGTTGAGTTGTTGTGGCTGCCTTGATGTCTGAAGCCCATTCAAAACAATTACCTTTCTTTTTTTAACTCAACGAAATATTTTATTTTTAAAGTTTTAACTTCTCAACTTATTAGTACATGTGTGTGGTTAAACAAAAAAGGTTTACTTTTCAGGATCATTTTGACTACAGAGAGAAGCCAGAGATTGGGCAGGGGAGGAGTCACGATACTTTTGCTAGCCTATTTCTCCACTGGCTGTCACTAAGCAACAGCATTCACTGCGTTTTTTTTACCACACCTTGTAAAGACAGTCACAAAAGAGAACTTTCAGAGCTGTTTCAGAAAGCAACAAGAACAACAGGACAAGAGTGTTCCAAATGAAGAGGAATATTTAGAGGTAGATTAATGGCAACATGCCCTTCACAGCAATGAAATATTTTCATTTCAATAATCTTATATTTTTGGTCATGTTTTGTATGTAAGTAGGAGATCTAATTTAAATGAAAAAGTCACGTAGCACCTCCCTAAGGTTATACCATTTCCCTTTGAGAAATACTGGGAACCTCTAAAAGGTGCTTAGAAAGGGGGCACCCAGAAGAGGCTCCTGGGCTCATGGTCAGATTGGGGTCCAACCTCAAAAGCAATCAGAAGATAAAGTATAACTCATCCACTGCCACCTTTGCATTTGGAATAAGAAATGTTTAGTGAGAGCTAGAGAGATAGTTCAGCAGTCTAAACGTCTGACTGACAAGCACAAGGACACAGGTTCAATTCCCAGTACTTCTGGGTTAATCCCTGCCATGCTAGTCTCAGAACCCAAGGCATGCAGGGTGAGCTCTGAAAGCAAGCCTGATGGTGCATGCCTATACTCCCAGCATGGGGGAAGCTAAGATAGGAGGATTGCTATGAGTCCCAGATGCATAGCATGATTCTGTGGCAAATAAATAGAAGATTTTTTTAAATATTAAAAAAGAAAAAAGTGGAGCCAGAGCCCAGGCCCAGTGTCTGAGTGGAACACTCGGGAAACCACCAGATCCCCACTGGAGTGAGATCCCAGGCCAGGCATGTGAGTGCAATGGCCCACAGCCTGCCAGAGACTCATTCAAATGAGTACCCAGACTTGGCATGTGAGTAGGACCACCCAGGGCCTGCTGGAAACTCATTCAACCCAGCACCCAGGCCAGGCCTGGCAGGTGAGTGGAGCTTCCTCCATCAGACAGGCTCTGAGTGGAACCCTGAGGCAGAACACCCTGCAGAGAGGCAAGAGACAAGACCCATCCAGCTGATCCAGGAGCAGAACATCCTGACAGAGTCGCACAGCAGGCTCACCTCCAAGGGCTGCAGCAGGAACAAGTGGAGCACAGCAGACAGATCCAAGCCACACCCACCTGTACATGTTTCAGCTTGGTAGATCCTGACCTGCTGCTAAGGTAAAAACTCTACCAAAGCTCTACACCAAAGGTCAGAAGACAGTGCTATACAAAATGACAAAGAGAAGGAGCAAAATGTATTCTCAGGCCCCAATCACATCCAGAAAAAATCAGGAGACAATAGCATAGAAGAAATTGAAAATCACACACCTGAAATCTCTGACACAAAGAAACAGCTGCAGAAAGGTATAGAGGAAATCAGATCAGACATAATTTCTGAAGCAAAGAAAGAAATGATAACTATACTAAAAGAAGTACTAAGTGCTTCTAAAGAAGACACTGATTTAAAATATAGCAGAATAGAAAAATGATGGAATCCTTGAATAAGCAATATAGGAAAGAAATAGCATGCACAAAGCAGATTCTGCTATACAGAAAATTAAAACCTCAATCACAAGCTGGCAAAACTGTTTCAATGAAAGTGAAAATAGACTTTCAGACCTTGCAGATATCATTGCAGCTAGTGAAAAGGTAAGAAAAGACCTCTTAAAAACAACTAGCATACAAGAAAAAATAATTCAACATCTGCAAGATGATGCAAAGATGACCAATGTAAGAAAAATAGGCATCAGTGAGAAAGAAGGAGTCAATATAAATGATATAAAAAGAATATGGGCACAAGTAATAGCAGAAAACTTCCCAAATATAGGGAAACAATCAAACATTCAGGTAACTGAAGCATATAGAACTCCAAATAACATCAACCTAATGAAAATCACACCCAGACATATAATAATCAAGATCCCAGAAATTCAGCACAAGAACAGTATACCAAAAGCCACTAGAGAAAAGAAACAGATCACATTTAAAGGAAAACCCATCAGAGTAATGGCAGATTTCTCTTCACCAAATCACCAAGTCAAGAAGAAAATGGGCCAAAGTACTACGTCTTGCAAGAAAACAAATTCCATCCCAGAATGCTATCCCTTGTAAGACTCTTTCAAGTTCAATGGAGAAGTGAAATACTTCCATCACAAAGAACAACTAAAGAATTTCATGATGAGAAAGCCACCCCTACATAGACTACTAAAAGATATTCTAGAGAGGGATCAAAATGACCACAACTTTATGGGTGAAAATAGAAAGAACTCACCGAATAGGGCAACAATTAAACACAGGAGAAAAAGAGGTATAAAACATCAGTCTTTTGATTATTCTTTTGTATACAGAAGCAAAATATTTCCAGGAGTATATTCTACAAATGGACTTTGCCTGAACCCTATGGGTCATGATCCTGTCTGAGTCTACAGGGTGGATATCAAGGAAATAGCAGTGGCTCATTCACACAAGTGGCATCTGGCCACCTGTAAGGATTGTGGATATTGGATATTGTCCATGTCTACGACATACTAGAAATTGTGCGATATCCTATCTCCAAAGTGTTAGAAGTACCAGTCATATATATGCCATTCCAGTCTTTATGTTATGTTTCATTCTTAGTAATTCTTTACTATCATGACTTTTTCTTAGCTGATATTTTTGTATATATTAACCTATTCAAATACTATGCAAATACTCTGAATTGATCACAGATTTGTACATATGATACAACATTGTAGCTTCTTAGTTGGACTCAGATTTCATTTTAATTTTGGAATATTGTTTTGAAATATTTAACTAAATTTTTAAGTAATTAACATTTAATTTTCTGAATATTGTTTTAATTTTAATTTTTGTTTTATGATTTATACTGTATCTTTGACTTACATTCTATCCTTAAGACATGGTATGATATTTTCTCCTAGTATTAGAAACTTTAAAAAATACATTTCCAGGGCTGGGTGAGATAACTCAGCAGTCTAAAGCACCTGCTGGAGCAAATTTAGGCAACCTTATGGACTGTGGTCCAATCCCCAACACCACATGCCACACCAGTCCTACCCTCCAGGGCAGGCTGAGCCAGCCATAATATAAATAAAGTTTTAAAATTTTTAAAAAGTATATTTCCATTTTCTATTGACTTTATATTACTTCTTCTTTGTCTTTCACACATACACACATATACAAATATGTATATAACGTGACATAAGATTGGTACTATTTTGTAGAAATCTTCAATGACCTTTTAAATGGGTTTATCTAATATAATTATATTTTACATAGTTCTGCATAACTACCACTTTCAGTGCTTTTTATTTTTTATCCAGCACTATACAGCAACTTCTTTTGCCTCTGGATTATGACCTTTATTATTTTCTATATGCTACATCTGGAGATATTAGAATATTTCAAGCTTATATAACTGGAAAATATTTTACATTTGGTTTTCAAAAGTATGTTTGCTAAGCATAAAATTCAGTGAGGATAGATTTATTTTTCCTCTCTATCTTTTGAAATAATTAGTCCAGTTTCTTACCCATTTGCTCCTTTTTTTTTTTTTTTTTTTTTTTTTTTTTTTTTTTTTTTTTTTTTTTTTTTTT
>PVJA010022961.1:7545-33711 GCA_004027025.1 Myocastor coypus
CTGCACTCTATAGAATGATTGTGAGGACAATATGCAATATGTCAACTTTCAAAGAAAAGAAGGGGGAAAAGAAAAAAAAAAGTAATGTGGATTTAGAAAGGTTAATGTTTAATTGTTTGATCAATCTTATATACCTATATGTATTAATCTAAACTGATCTGATGATGAAAATATGTAATATAACCATTGTTAAATTTAACCAGTAAAAAAATTGAAAAAAAAAAAAAA
Organism: Myocastor coypus; assembly: GCA_004027025.1. Taxonomy (NCBI): domain Eukaryota; kingdom Metazoa; phylum Chordata; class Mammalia; order Rodentia; family Myocastoridae; genus Myocastor; species Myocastor coypus. The sequence goes on from PVJA010022961.1 coordinate 7,774, forward strand.
AAGAGTCACCTTCATAGCTATATGATAAAATGGCTAACAGCAGCCTAGGGATTTTGAACCCCCATCTACCGATAATTTAAATCAGATGACTTTTGCTTGTAGAGGGCACTTCTTTGCAATGTAGGATGATTGACAAAATTCTTGGCCTTTACCCACTTAGTGCCAGTGACATGTCTCCCACTTCCATTGTAAGAAGACAAAAGCTTTGACAGACATTGCCAAGTGTCCCCTGAGAGATAAAGTTTCTCTGCTGCAGAGCTTTGCTTTGAATGCTGTTCTCCACATGTAGCTCTGTGACTTTAAAGGGACCATCTGAATGCATCAGAATAGTTTCACCTTCTTTAAAATAGATGAAGTGTTGCTTGGGTTGCTTGAACCTCAAATGATACAGTGTAAATAAAACAACTCTGTATCCTGTAGATACCCTGGACAAGGAACTTAGCATTGGATTTTATTAATGGTTAATGCTTGAATGCATGTGTAACCATTGCAGTATTGATATCTCATTTTTGTTCATAGTATTTGACATAATTTTGAAAATCTCCATTTAATGTTTAGGGAAAATTAGATATATGATTTAATGATTTTCTGGCCCAAAGTGAGGAAAACAAGTGGATTATAGCATGGACATGTTGTTTTTGATGTTTTGTTTCCCTGATTATCAGTGTTCATGCAGATGTACAAATAAATTACAATTGAGTCAGTCTTCTAGGTAGGTCAAATTGGAAATAGCTAGGATATGCTTTGTGGCCTTCGCAGCTCTCACAGTTTGATCTATAAATGTAACAATATGTTTCAACTCCAGTGAAGGCAGCCCATGTGCAACAGCTCACCTGGGGCACAGGTGTGGTACAGGGAGCTAGCACTATACTCACCAGACTGGGTTCCTGGCAATGTTCAGGTAAGTAGTGTCTTTCCTCCTCTTCTGGTGCATCTCTGCCATCATTGCTCCCGTGTGTTGCATACCTCTTGTTAACAAGGGTCTTTGAGTTCCTTATCTCTGATCTTCATAGCCATCTAGAAAGATGACCCATGCTGACCGGAATGAAGCAGACATTCCTGAGGCTATCCCCACATTCTTCCCACCCTCTGATATAACTTGCAACTAGGTTTTGACATTCTCACTGGTCCCCACCACAAGGGTCCACCAACATTGTCTTAGGCGCAGCCACTACTATTGCCCTACTGGCTTCCCTTCCTTTTCTTCTTTCTTCTTATTAAAAGGAATTACAGGAGTTAGCTTTCTTGCCTAAATTGCCACTGGGATTGACTCCTTAGAAGACATCCCTCAATCACTGACAGAAGGTAGTAAGTAGAAAAGAGCCATGCCTTCTCTCTTTCTGTTGAGTGTTTCTGAGGCTTGTTCCTTGTAGTTTCTCAGAAAGTCCTTGACAGGAACAAGCCCAACCTGTTCAGAGCAGGAATCTACTTAACAATGCACTTTTCCTTGGCTTTTCTTCTCTACTGCCCTTTCTCTACTTCCTGGTCAATATTATCTACACAAAATTCCTATATTCCCAGTCATCTCCAGGGTCTTTTTTTGGTGGAGTCCAAATTGATTAATTAATTGATTAATTAATTATGTATTTAGTAAAGGGTCTACAGCAGCAGTTATCAACCTGTGGATCTCGACCCTAGCAGGGGTTGAACGACCAAAACACAGGGGTTGCCTAAAGCCACCGGGAAATACATATTTAAACCCCTGCTATGCCATGGTGAAATGTTATTTATTGGAATTAGTGACAAATGTTTCTCAACGTATAATTAAATATTGTTTTGTGATTAATCACTATGTTTAAATTATGTTTGATTTGTAGCAATGAGAATACATAATGCATATTAGGTATTTACATTCCAAATCATAACTGTAGCAAAATTACGTTTTGAAGTAGCCACCAAAATTATTTTTTGGGGGCTGGGGATTTGGCTCAGCGGTAGAATGCTTGCCTAACAAGCCGGAAACCCTGGGTTCAGTCCTTGGCACAAAAAAAAAAAAGAATAAAATTATTTTTTGGTTTGGGGTCACCACAACATGTGGAACTGTATTGTGGGGTCACAGCATTAGAAAGGTTGAGAACCACTGGTCTACAGGGTCTCACTACACAGATCAGGCTCGTAGTGATCCTTCTATTTTCAGCCTCCCAAACACTGGGATTATAGGTGCATGCCACCACATCCAGTTTCCCAAATTTAGATAGAGAGCTTGCAAAACTAGAATCTAAGACATTGGAGAAGTTAAACAACTTGCCCAAGGCCCATAGTCATAAGCAATGGAAAGAAGTTTGCACGCTAGTTCTCCTGGGTAGCAGGATAGTTCTTCTTCCACCCATCTCAGCACCTTTCATTGTCAGCCAACAGCTAGTTTCTGAGCTATGAGGGAATTTGCCTTTCATGCTGCTGCATCAGTTTCTAGTCATGTCCCAGGTAGGCAAAGACTACATGGTTGAAAGGATACACTCGGGTGTCTAACTGCCAGATCTGTCTATTGCCAAGGGCTGGTTCTCATCTCTTGAATCACAGGCTTCTCAGTGGTTCTGATGGTGATGATGATGATATTGTTGATGATGGCGAGGGTTGGAGATCTAAGTACCCAGGTATTTGTTATGAGCGTAGCAATGTGCAGTGTGCCATGACCACATTATCACATTTAATATATTGCAACATTTAATTTTACAGATAAGAAAAAGAATGACTTATTTTTATATTTTGAGCAAAATATGTATCAGAACCTTTGTTTCTCATTGACAAATGGTTCGAAAATAATAGTCACTTAATGAAACATAGGTGTCATAACTGTTATTTTTGTCACTTTGGTCAGCTTACGCTAAAGATACATATTCTAGATTTGTAGAACTATCACTTTGTAAAATTAAAATGTATTTGTGAAGGAAGTGGTATGAAATGAGAAATTAATGAAAACCAGCTATTTTTCCTGCAAGGACAAACATTCTTAAATAATAGTCCTTGTATCCATGAGATAAAATTGCATAGATTATTGACTTAATTCTTGAACCAGTGTTTTTGAATCAAATACCATAAGAAGAGCCAAAAATGTGAATATTTGTTTTGTTTTTCATTGTGGTCTGTAGTGTCAGTTGTACTGTTATTTTTCTTAGGTTCTCTCAAACTTTGTTCCAAGATGCCAGATTACAGTTTTTTTCTGGTTCTGCTCTTTGGCTATAGGAGGTTTTATTCTTTTTTTTGGTGCCGAGGACCGAACCCAGGGCTTCCAGCTCGCTAGGCAAGCATTCTACCGCTGAGCCAAATCCCCAGGCCCTGCTCTTTGGCTACAATTAAAAATAAATTCAGAATAGGCTCTAAGCTTATTGTGAAAATCTATTAGTTTTTAAAGCTGCATTTATTGGTTTTATTCATAATAGTACGTATTTTCAGCATTGTATGGTAAGATTTTACACTTGTCATTTACACAGATTACAAGGTTCTGCTTCAAGTCTTTCAAAAAGTCTAAAAGGTCAGCCCATGTGCAGCAGAACAACGTGCAAAGCTAGTTTACACTATACATACTTTTTATCAAAGGTGATATAAAACTCTGGCTTGTAGTTCTAGACAAATATAAAAAGCTTCTACTTAGATAACAGGTTAACATTCATTCTCAGATAAGTCTGTAGTTTTGTGGTGCATTCCTCTGAGACAAAAATACCAAATTCCTAAGAGATTCTGCTTTTCTTTGTAAAGGAAAATGGACACATTTTTTGCAAACAAGGCCTGCCAATAATGCAGAGTGATTATAGAACATTGGACTATGTACACAGCTGCTTTCTCTTAGTTCAATTTGAAGAATTTTTTTGTTCCAACAGTGATTAGAAAAATTATCATGTCTACATCCTGTACTCTGAATAACGACTATGAGGACAGTACCCATTGTATCAATTATTAGGAATGTACTACTAATGTGTATTGAAACTGTCGTATTGTTATTTCTTATTAAAAGTAATAAAAATAATATAAAAGGTAGTGCTTAGTGAAAGGTAATTAGGTTATTGAAGGCCAATGTCTTGGAAGAGAATAATGTTGTTCTCCTGGCTTCCTGTCTTGCCATGAGAACTCTTCTTTTACATACACTCCTGTGATGATGCCATCCAGCTGTGATGTAGCATTAGAGTGGAGCAGATGTCAGTGCCTCACTCTTAACCTCCAAGACGATAAATCAACTAAACTAAATCTTTCTCCCTCTTCCTCTTCCTCTCCCCCTCTGCCTCCTTTCTCCCTTTTCCCTTCTATCTTTCTGCAGTACTAGAGATCAAAACCAGGGCCTTGAGCATGCTAGGCAAGTGGTAAGTGCTTTAGCACTGAGGAGTACTCTCAGACCACCTTTTCTTCATACATTACCCAGTCTCAGTTTCTTTGTTATAGCAATAGAAAATGGTGTGATGAAATAGTTATATATATTTATTTATTTATTTTTTTTTTTGTGGGACCAGGGTTCAAACTCACAACCTTGCACTTGCCAGGCAGGCACTTGTGCCTCGGAGCTATCTCCACAGCCCCAGAAATAGTTATATTTTAAAACGCACATATTGACAAAGAAAAATGGAGATTGTAACCCCAGAACATAAACTCAAATTCTCAGTTTCACTGTGCCTTCGTCTAAGCTACTTAAATGTCACTTCAGCTGGTGAAAATAGCTTGTCTGCTCTCTTTTAATTAAATAAACAAGTGTGGAACGAACCGTTGTACTGTACCCATTCATAGTGATCATTCTTTTTAAATGCACTCATTTCTAAATCCCATATTACGAAAAAACAAAAAATACTGTCTATGAATGAATTGCATCTATTGCATGTACTCTGTCCACCATTAAGACGGTAGAAACTGTGGTGAGAGAAATAAAATTGTTTGCAAGTCAGCTTTGAATCCAAGCAGGTAGAATTTTGGGTTGTCAAGATTTACAGAAGCGAAAATGTAATCTACCTAGAATACGTTGTTACATATTATTATATATATGAACTATCTTCAACTAACATCTAAATACTCAGATATTGTAATTAAGATGCTTCTAGCATTTTTAATGTAAACATTTACAGGAAGTGTGGATATGATTTGTGAATTAGTAATTGTAAGCACAAAATCCCACTTAATCGAATTAATACTGCCTCGGGGAAGGTATCTGAGCATGTTGTTTTGGCAAATCATTAAAACAAAGGAAATAAGAAACAGACTGGAGAGAATTAAGGATTGAATGAGGTGGTTTTGCAAAGTGGTATTTGTAATCACTACATGTAGAGCAACATTTATGTTTTGCTAAGTGATCTTCCTAACATAATAAGCTTTTAAATTAAGTTGCATTTGAAAGTGCAAGTGGCTCCTAAAGTAAGCAATGACTGCTTACAGTTGGGACCAGATGAAATTAAAAAAAGACTTAAAAAACTGAAACTCATGAGAGCTAAAAGTAACTTGAGAAATAGTGTCTTTCACATAAAAAATACACCCACCACACTTGAAGCTACACATTTGCTGGATTATACCTAAGGGAACATGCAATGATCACTCATATTTTCACTTTAGCTAACAGCGTGATACCTTATATATCCATTCATTTATTCTGGGAGCTTTCATTCATTGATGTAGCACTCTACAAGGACTTCTAAAAACCTCCGAGCTGAATAAATCATCCTTGCTTTTTAAAGGATTCTAAAGCATGTGCACAGTTTGAGTAAGTGAAAACTACAGTAATAGAGCATTCTAAACATCCTCATGAGTACATATCATAGCACAGAGTTTAATAAAATAGTCAGACAACCCTCTGATAACCATCAAAATAAAACCCATTGGAGCACCTGTAACCTGGAAGATCTTGTATTAGTTCTCTTACATTTTTGGTCTAACTTTGATAAAGTAAAGATACATGTTGTACAGGAAAAGTGAGTATCACATCTATATAAACACAAATCCACTGATCTTCAAAAGTTGAAAAGCAAGTTAAATCTTTCTTGCAGTTTTCATTAAAGCAAGGCTAGATTGCACAACATGGAGACAACCATTCAGTTGATACTCAGTGCCTTAAATATTATAATTATACTCATTGCAGTTTAGTAACAGTACGCATAATTTCTTTTCTTCCTCCTGCCCCTGTGCTTCTCCCTTTCTTTTCAGATCTCTATTCAACCCACTCAAGATCTTGTCTCTAGCAGCAGTGGCCTCCCAAAACTTTCCTTCTCAATCTATTCAGAGACTGGGTTCCTTTGGCCTTCACATAGATAATGTTTTTTTCTCTGAACTTTTTCTTTTCTTGTATTGTCTTTTCTTTTCGCAATAATTAATACTTTGCATATTGTTGTCCTTCCTCTGAGCTTTTTCAGTTCAACTTTCTACCCATTACCCAAATAATATAAAAAGGCCAAATTCTGTATTCTGTAATCATAACAAAGGAGAATCCGTCAGGCTGGGAGTGTAGCTCAATCGTACAGTCCTTATCTAACATGCGTGAAACTCTAGTTTTCATCCCCTATGCAAAACACTATAAAACAAAAGAAAAAGAAAACAAAGATGCAACCCCCATTGTTTTGGAAACAGGGTAAGGGTTGTGAATAATAAAATGTCAGCATTATGTTGGCTGGATAACACAGCTTTCATGGAGTACCTAGGAGAGACCTAATGTTACATTTCTGAACAATTCCACTGCGTCTATGTAGAGGAAAAGCTCTTGAAATTTATAGTAAGACATTTAACACAAAGTATCTGACACCCCAATTTCTTCCTACCTGTTGTTCCTATCTATATATGCTGATATATGTGAACTAAGCAACTACCCTGAGGATAACAATGTATAATCCTAAAACCATGTTTGGAATACCTATCATTCTGGTCTTTTAAATGTATACTGCTTCTAATAACATATCAGTTATTACTATCCTCTCTCTGAAGCAAATGTTTTTGTAAAAAAATGTAATTTAAGCAAACAAGAGAGGTGAAAAAAAAGTCATGGGATTATCCTGCCACAATGTTGTGCATAGTTTGATTTCTAAATTTCTGTGTAAAAATATGTAACTGTTTTTCACATACTATAAGTATTTAAAGTTTAGAATATGAATGATTGTTGGAAAATACCAGTTCCATGTTATGTCTAAGACATTTGATATTCATAATAACAATCTGAGCCATGCCATCCTTATTTGAGGGGAGGGTCCAGAGATGTGTTGCAAACATAACATATTCTAGTTGGCTGTCTCGGCCAAGGTTACTTCTTCCCCATACCTGATGATTCCTTGCTTACTTCCACATAGCTTTACCATCCTAGAAGATTCCCTAGTAATCCTTCTCTGTGCAACTTCTTCACTCAGTCACTGATTATAATACCTAATTTAAGACACTGGACATTTTGCTATTTCTGTGTGGGAACTTGGGAGAGGCTCCAAATGAGCTAGTGGCGGGCCCAATTATACAATAAGTAACAGCTGTGTCTTTCACGGAGTATGCCAAGTTCATGTGCGCCTTGGAGTTTTCTAGAGCTCTGTAGAACTCAGCTTCTCAATGTACACATAAAATATGAAGCTGCTTTGTGGTTTTAGTCATAATTTCTCACTGTTGATGAAATGATGAATTCATTTCTACCTTCTACACGACACTATTTCTCATCAGAATGTATTTTTTGGAGTCATAACAACAGGTCCCTAGCATGGTAACAATATTGTGGTGTTTATTCATTCTCTCCCACAAATGACCTTCCAGCGCACTAGAGTTTATTTCCACCCCATGGTGTTGAGTTTGGCCATATGACTTGTGATTGCTAATGGACGGTGAGCAGCTGTGATCGAAGAAGATATTTTACATATACATTCAGTTAAGCTCGACTGCTGGTGTGCTAAACTGGCTGGGCTTAGAGTATACCTCAGGTAGCGCTTAGCCTTTCATACTATGCTTCATGAAACAAATCAAGACCCAACCTGAATCCTAGTGCCAACCCCACAGAGGCACTGCCAATGCGTGGATGATGTTGGTCACTGCCAGCCAGATATGTAGCCATAGCTCAACAATTTAGGTTAGCATTTTGAAAAAGTTTGTGACAATTTTTAATTTCTACTTTGCTTTATTATATTCTTTCATCTTGTTAATTTTCTTGGGAAACTATATCCAAAAATATAATCTTTTTTCCCACTACATGAAAAATGCAAAAACCCTATTTATAAATAACAGTGTTTAATATCAGAGTAAAGACAGCATAAAAATTAGGTATCTCATAGCTGATGTACTTAAAGCATTCCTCTGTACATACACAGACATGGTCTATAAACATTATAGACACACACACACATGCACGCACACACACACGTGCACACACACACACGTGCGCACACACACACACACACACTTGTAAGCTAAAGCAGTAACTGATGAGGGATAAACATTCCAGAGCATTATTTTTACCTTGTTTTATGTGAGAAACAAAAATATTTTCATATTTAAGTTCTAACAATTAAAAACAACTTACAAAAACCAACACTGGGATGTTTCCATCTGTTGATCATCTTTCTGGATAGTACTCATTATTTCAAAAAGAGCCATTATACTGTATTAGACTAATTATCTGCGAACTGATGTAGGAAGTTCATAGTGACAATGATCTTAGTGTTACTTTCCAGGCCAGGAGCTCCACTTATATTTCAGAATCAAGATCCTGCTCATGGACATTTCTTGTGTGCCTGGATCTTTAGAAACCTGTTTCCTAGATTTGGACAATAGCAGCTGTTTGGGTTGTGATGCAAAGCACATCCCATCTCTCTCTGTAGGAGGCTAAGGAGCAACATTGTCCATGTCCACCCCCAGGTGGGCATATCTGGAGTGTGTGACCTAGACTTAGCCAATCAACATTTTCTGCCTAAGCATAGAATCCAGGTTGTGTGAGGCAGAAGCGGAGGGGTTGGGAGAGCCGAGGCAAGGCCTCTCATACACATGGCACTACGTAGGCACTGTAGTGATGCTGTGTGTCGTACCCACGCTCTCACTCCTGTACATTGCCCAAGTCTTAATTCCACAAAACACTGATTTTCTTCCAAAATATTGTGACATGATCCTTTCCTTTTAAATTAGAGTTAGATTTCTGTTGTAAGCAGGAATTCGTGAAGATACATGAAGCCATGTTTTATTGGATAAACCTTAAAGCACTTTAGTAACTGGAGGGGTTGTTCTTTTGTTATTGAGATGTGTCATGATCTAAGAAGTAAGAAATAGTTTTGATGTTTTGAAGATAAGACTTATTTCTGTAAAATGTTGGTTACATTTTAATATCTAGCGGTAAGGAATATTAAAATGATGCCTAGATGAAAGGAAGTACCTTAGTGCTTAACTCATCTTTTTAAAATTATATTTTATGGGGGCCCGGCAGGATGGCTCAGTGGTCTAAAGCACCTGCTTAGGAAAGCTTAGGTGGCTGCAGGGACCGCGGTTCGATCCCTGGCACCACATGCTGCACCAGCCCTGCCCTCAGGGCAGGCTGAGCCAGCCATAAAAATAAATAAACAAACAAAAGTTCTGAAACAAGAAAACAAATAAAATAAAAAAAAGAAAATTTTATTTTATGGAATAAAGGTAAAGCAAAGTTTTTCACACCAAAAAGAGGAGAGTAATACTAGTTAATATATTATATATTGGTATCTTTAAAATAGTTGCTCAGGATGTAATATATGGGTAAGAATTTTTTTTCCAGTCAATGTTAGTACAAACCTTCCTTTTTAATTAACTAAGAGGTACAAATAGTATAACTGACTTGCATTTCCCCTTTTTCCTACTGTCTTTTTCCCTTTCTCCCAGCCTACCTCCTTTTTCCTTTTCAGCAGTCTCTTCCCATTTCATAGTATCTATCATACATTTTAAACTTCTTTCAGTTTCTCACAGCAGGGACACAATATGCTGTCTACACATATAAGTCTGATTTATTGCACTTTTGAATATGGTCTCAAGTTCCATCCATTTACTTATAAATGGTTCAAGTTTACCCTTCATTATGACTCCTATTTTTGTTATGAGCCTTAACTTTTTTTCCACAAAATAAAATTTTATTCTATTACATAAAACATCACATCTTTTGTATTCATTCTTCAGTAGATGGGCATTTGGGTTGTTTCTAACCTTTAGATATTACACATTGTGCTGCTATAAACATGGGTGCACATGTACAATTATCATGTTTTGTTTATAATTTTTCTCAGAAAATACCTAGAAGGGGAATAGCTTGGTTGAATGGAATCACTAACCCCAGATTTTGAGGAATCTCTGCATGGAGTTTCACAGTGGCTGTACCACTGTGTCTACACTCTCACTAACAGTGCAGCAGGTTTCCTTTTTTGCCACAGTTCGTCCAGCATTTATTATTGGTTGACTTCTTCTTTTTACACAGAAATTTATTTTTTAAAAGATATTACTTTTAATAAGAAATAACAATATGATAGTTTCAAAACACATTAGTAGTACATTCACAATAATTGATAGAATGCATATTGTTGTCCTTGTAGTAGTTGTACAGAGCACAGAGTGTAGACATGATAAATTTTGTAATTGATATTATTAAAAAATTATTCTCTTTGAACTAAGAGAAGTAGTTGTATACATTGTCCAATGTTCCATAATTTCACTGGGTGACCAGTGAAACTGGCAATGTTGGAAGCTGTTGATTTAAGCCTTTTACAGAACAGCATACTAATCTAGCTTTACGTTTTATGCCTTGTAGATAAACTTCTCTGTTGGATGGTTAAGGGAAAGTTAAAGCAAGACCTGTATAACAAAACATTTAACTTTTGTATCTTCCAAGGTCAAATCCTCTCAAGATTAAATTTGAAACCATGTACAGTGCTTTGTAGAACTGTTGTCAGTGTCAGCCATCTGGATGAGTCACGGCCATTGCCTGACGAGTTTGCTCTCTGTGACAGCCTGAGAGAATGTTTTTTCTCTAGCTTACTCTCCTTAGACACACTACACTTCATTTATCTCTTTCCTCTGTGTTCCCATAATCTCCTTGAATAGAAAATTTGAGACACCACTGGGTTATAGTATGTTACAGTACAGGTTCTTTTATGTCCTGAGTCCTCACTGACCTTGAAAGGCTAGAGCCAAAATGTTAGCTATCCTTGTAGCCCTCCTTTTTCTCTAATTTTTGGTCCATAAACTTACATTCTCAACCCTCCAGAAGAGAAGCTTCATGATATTATTACTCTATAATATAGGTACTCGAGTTTAACATCACTGTCTTTCTGAATATCAACCATCTTAGACTTAACTTGGAATTGGTATTTTCCATCAATCATTGACATTCTAATAAATCTCTGTAGAATGTGATAAAAGCAGTTACACAGTTTTACAGAGACATTTAGATATCCAAGGATGTACAAAACTCTAGCCTGTCAATCATATGACATTTTGCCTAATCTCTTACTCTCATTCAAAAACCAACCATTTACATGAGAGAGAGTATAGCAGTAACTGAAATTACATTAGAAACAGCACACATCTAAAAGACCATGCTTGGGTGACTTCATCCATTCTGGGATGAGATGGCATCTATGTTCTTTTAATTTGCATCTCTCAAATGATCAGGGATGTTGAATATTTCTTCATATATTTATTTTCTATTTATATTTCTCCATTTATCTTTATTTTTAAACTCACTGCCTTTACATTATAGTTACAACCATCTCCTTCCTCAGTATACACAGCAGTGAACAGATAGATGATCACTGTATATATTTTTTAGTTTTTTCTCTTAAAACAGTTTTTGTACTTCTCTTGCCATCTGTTTTTCTTCCTTTCAAACACTTCCTTCTTCTGGTTGTCTCTCAGAGGCTGGAATTGCTCAAAGTTCTTCTGTTTTCAATGGTCATTGCCTCCAAGGGCATCTTATCAGCCTCCATGGTTTCTGTCAGCTACAATGTTGACAGAAACTGTTGGTGGAAATTGTTGGTAGAAACTTCACAGTACTGTAAACTCCAAAAGGGAAGGAATTTCTCTTTTCATATTTACCACTACATTGTTAGCGTTCTGCATTAACATAGTGGCTAGCAAATTTTGACATTTTTTTGTTTAAAAAATTTTAATGAGGAAATATCACAATGAAATAATTTTCAAACAGTTTAGTAGATGGGCATGGTGGTGCACACCTGTAATTCTAGCACTTGGGAGGCTGAGGCAGGAGGATTGGTATGAGTTTGAGACCAGCCTGGGCTACAAAAATGAGCTCAAGGCCAGCCTGAACTGCATAGCAAGACCCTGTCTTAAAAACAAAAAAACAAAACAAAACAAAAAAAGGTTAGTAGGACAGTTACAATAATTAATACACTGTATAGTGTTGTCTTCATAGTAGTTATTCTGAGGACAAGATATAGACATGATGTCATACTATGATATTTTAAAAAATCTGTGTTAAAGTAAAAAAGATCAAGATGTTACATGTATATATTAGCAATTCTCCATGATGAATATATTTGCCATATATTACAAACATACATTACTAAAAAATTAAAATAAATCCCATTAAATTAGTTTTCCTTCATATATCTGATGATATCAAATCTTTATCTTCAGTACAGATTGCTTTTGAGTTCTCTGCCAATTAGATCCACAGCATGTCTGTACTGGGACACCCTGTACACCACAAATTCCACATGGCAAAAAAGATGAGATTGTGACACTTTCTCTGGGGCATAAATTATTTTCTCTTTTTTGTCCTTGACACAGTGTACCATGTGGCCACATCCTTCCTTCCTTCCTTCCTTCCTTCCTTCCTTCCTTCCTTCCTTCCTTCCTTCCTTCCTTCCTTTCTTTCTTTCTTTCTCTTCCTCCTCCTCCTTCTCTTCTTCTTTTCCTCCTCCTCCTCCTTCTTTCTTCTTCTTCTTCTTCTTCTTCTTCTTCTTCTTCTTCTTCTTCTTCTTCTTCTTCTTCTTCTTCTTCTTCTTCTTCTTCTTCTTCTTCTTCTTCTTCTTCTTCTTCTTCTTCTTCTTCTTCTTCTTCTTCTTCTTCTTCTTCTTCTTCATGCATTTAGGGGGCCAGCAAGATGGTTCAGCGGTCTAAAGCGCCTGCTAAGGAAAGCTTAGGCAACCACAGGGACTGCGGTTTGATCCCTGGCACTGCATGCTGTGCCAGCTCCACCCTGAGGACAGGCTGAGTCTGCCATAATAATAACAAAAAAAATGTATTTAGGGGCTGAGGAGATAGCTCAGTAGAATAAGCGCTTCCCTGGCAAGTGCAAGGGCCTAAAGTCTATACCCAGTCTCCCCCTCCCCCAAATGTATTTGATTGTTGCAGGGTTTCACTACTCAGCTCAGACTCATGGTCATCCTCCTGATGATGCTTTCATCCTCCCCAGTGCTGGGGTTACAGGCATGTACCACTATACCAGGACTCCGGGGACAGGGCTGCTGGGGCATATGGTTCTAGGGATCAAACCATGGTCCCTGTGCTTATCTAAATAGGCGCTTTATTCCACTGAGCTATCATGCTGGCCCCATCCCTGGTTTCTTGAGGCAGACTGTGATTATCATCCATCTTAAATTATTTCTTACCCTCAAATCTTTCATCATGTCCTCGGTCCAGTTCTATTTTCCCTCTCTGGCATCATGTCTGCACCAAATGCTCTTTGGGAAAGGTTCAAAACTTCCTGCACAATGGACTTTCCTTCAGACCAACTCTCCTCCATTGCCTGCCATTGTCCCTCTCCCACAGTGTTTCTCCTAATCCCACTGCCTTCTACTTGACCCTCAAAACTTACATCAGTCCCTGGGAGCTGATTGCTGGCATCTACCTTTGGGTTTGTTCCTGTCTTTCATGAGTGCTGTGCAGGTTCCTTAGCATTCACCACTCCTGTGCACCCTGGATATTGTCTTCCACCTGCCAACACTTGTCCTTCTCCAGACATGCCTCTGTGGACACTTCAGTTTGCCTGGCCAAACCCACTAATCTGTTAGTATCAATCCTCAACCCACATCCAGTGGGGACTGGTACTTAAATCAGCTAACTCCCTTAACTTGGTTGGGAGAATTCTGAAGCATGCCCGACATAGTTTCTAACAGGCCTCTAGCACATTTAAACCCCAGTTCCTCACAGTAGAAATCTGTGCTATTGGTTACCTTCCTCTTTTCACTTCCCTTCACACTCCTCTACAAGTGCTGTCAGAGGATACCACCAAACTAAACTACCTGCATTCGTATCACCCATACCTGGACTAATTCTTGCTAGATTAAGACCATATACAATACTGTCAGAGACATCTGAACTGGGAACCAAGGAAGTTCCTGTATTTACCTGCCAAGAACTTTTGTCACTGGCAAGGGCTGCTTACAGGAGCATTAACTTTCTGGTATTTCCAGCTAACCCTCATGAGAATGTCTTGCTCTCTCAGCCAGAAAAAAGCCCTCAGGCAGAGATTTACAGGTGTTCCCATTAGGCAAGTTTCAACAGGCAGAGGTGAAGGTCAAGGGTGGGACATTAACAATATCTACACTAGAAGTTTAAATTTCATAAAATATTTTGTTACATTTCAGCGACATCCAAGCTTTCTCTTTTATTTCTAGGCTTGGAATCCATGAAATAAGACGCAAGAGTACCATCATGCGAGTATCTAGCCCTGGAAAGTCTGCTCAAGCTCGTTGCTACTATGCAGACATGCTCTGAGTTTCACACAGCATGGTCAAAATAGAACTCTTCCTGAATGCCACTTCCTTTTGCTTACCTTAGATTCTTAGATTTGCTCAGAATTCAGCAAATTGTGGTTTGGGATATCTTTACTATTATCATAAAATCATGTACCTGAAAGTCTCCAGTAAAAAAAAGATGCTTCAGAACATGTCGTTTCAACACTGACAGCCTAGATTTATTACTAATTTCCACCTCTGCTGCATTTAATTTCTACATTTTTTTTATTTTGTACACTGTCAACATTTGTTGGAAACTGTGTTTGATGGTTCTACTGCTTCCTTCCCTTTTCTTTCTGTATGCCTAATGTATATGATTTGATCATCTGGGATACATACACATTGTGAAATAGCTACTATAGTCAAATTATGTAATATCTCCATACCTCACAAGTTACCTATGTATTGTGTATGTATGTATGTATGTATGTATGTATGTATGTGTGTATGTATGTATGTATGTGGTTAGGAAACTTAGCATCGATACCCTTTTAGCAAATCTCAAGTATGGAATACCATCTTACTCCCTATAGTCACCAAACATCATAGCTCCAGAATTCATTCATAGGGCACAACTGAAGCTTTGTACCTTTGGACAATATTTCTTCACCCCCCATCCCCCTAACCCCTGGCAAACATCATTCTGTATTCCTATGACTTTGGCTATTTTCAAATCCACATGTAAGTAAGATCAAAGTGTTCATCTGCTGTGTCTGGCTTATTTTACTTGGCCTAAAATGTCCAAAGCACTATGGAGTATCTTCAAAAAAAAAAAAAAATTGAAAGTACAGCTATCATAGTATCCAGCAATTTCCTTCTGGGTATTTATCCAAAGGAATTCAAAGTAGGATCTCAAAGGGACACCTGCACAGTCTCAAGTTCATTGCAGCATCATTCCCAATAGGCCAGATCTCTGCAGTTGAATGAGTGGATCAAGAAAATGTGCTATGTACATACAATGGAGTATCAGCCTGAAAAAGAAGGAAATTGGCTGTGCTTTTCACATGGAAACTATTTATATTATAAATGTATCCCTGTAAGCCAGTGTTCTTTGTAGATTTTGACAACTGAGGAGACAAAGTGTGAGACGGCCGTATTTGTGTCTCCCCCAACCATTCCCACACACTTTCAGTTCCTACCCTTGTGAAAGGAGAGGCAGGTGTACTGGTTACCGAAGTCAGGCAATTGCATGCCAGTTTCAGTCTTTATCTGCTACATTCCCACCCAAATTCCAGCCAGTAATTAGGTGATGTGTTTTCCAATTTTAAACATCTCTCCAGTTTCCACCCCTCAAGTGTCTCCCATTACATCACACTAAGACTTAGGACAGTCTTCAGGACTGGATTTTTCTCCCTCCAATTTGGCTCATCAACAATATGCTATTTATTTGAGTGACTTTTCAAAATGAAAATCTAATATGCACTTCTCCAATGAAATGCCTCAGTAGGCTTTGGTTTGTCTTACAATCAAGCTGAAGCTCTATGACCTTGTTTATAAGACTCTATAGGATATAAATCCACACCTTTCCTTCTTCAACACCAACCCTGATTCTATCCTGTCCTTACATTCTCCCCGAGACAAAATAGTTTCTTGAAGCTCTTCAATGTGCTTTGTGATCTCTCACTGAAAAGGTTTTACTCGCACTCTCCCCTTTGCCTGAAACATTACTGCACAGTCTTGATTGCTTGTGTTTCTTGAGAGCCAAGTTCAAGCCCTGACCTGCTGTCAGTTTTGGATTAAAAATGTTGATTTTGGCTTTGCTCTTTATATTAACAATGATAAACTCTGTAGTTCCTAACAGCTTACAGAATGATATTTGCTTCCCCCATGGGGATTCAAAGTACTTTTTAGTGTAATGTATTTGACAAGAAAAGAAGGACAGATGCAAAACTCTACCATCGCCACTAAAAAATGAGGTATAGAAGAGATGGCAATCATCTGCATTAACTGGCAATAAGCTTCATGTCCATTTTTCAGGGTTAGAGATAGTAGTAAACTGAGTTAACAAGGATTTTTCTAGCTTTCCTGAGTTTCAAAAGCTATTAACAGTTTGGCTTTAAATTTTTCTCTTTTCTCGTCATGTCTATGCTGTTAGGATCAGACAGACCATTTTGTCTAGTTTTAACAGCTTGGACGTTGTGATGAATGCACAAAACATCACTGTTTTGGGTATGGCTGCTTAAAAATGTAGTCACAAAAGCGCATGAAACTCATATTAATCATAAATATTTCTGAGTAAACATTGTACTCAAATCCCCATGTTAAGCCTGTGAAACACACAGATAAGATCTTAATTTATACTAAAGGGAAAAGGGTGGCCAGCCATCCTGAGTTGCCTGGGACTAAAGATGGAGATGGAGGCCTGAGGCATGGTGTTCTCAGAGAGAAATCCAGAGAGTTCCAGGAAAACCAGGACCATATCATCTCTCTAGCTGTATACAGGAAAGTTAGTTTAATAGCATGAATTGTTTTATGGAAAGCACCACATATTTGTTTCAAGCAAAAATGATTTATGTGATATTTGGGTGATGTGGGTAAAGAAGACATCAAAGCACTCACAGGCCAGCCAAACAGCATGATCAAAGACAACCTATTAGGAAATCTTAGACAGCATCATCATGTGAAGTAATTACCTGGGCTCAAATAGAAGTGTGAGTCAGGAGGCCAGAAAGAGACTGATTTGGAACATCTTCCAAATTCTAAGCCTGGAACAGAGAGCAGAATTTGTTCTCTAAGGCTTTGGGTGTGAATTTTGAGCAATATCCATAATTTTGACCAAAATTATGGTATTAAATCTATACACATGGGTCTTATTTCACTTATGAGTATGACCTTGAGTCGTATCTGTTTACCTCTAAAAGCATCCAGCTTATCATCTTTATGGCCAAATAGTACTACACTGTATAAAAAGAACACATATTTTTTAGCCATTCTTTGATCAATGGGCATTTGAATTGTTTCCAAGGTTTAACTATTACAAAATTTGATGCTATAAACATGGGTGTACATGTAACACTGTGGTATGATACATTTATTCTAGAAAATACCCAGAAGGGGAATAGCTGGGTCGAATGTGATCCCTAATCCTAGTTTATCCAGGAATGTATGTGTAAATAACATATTGTCTCAGTAGTGTGAAAAACTCAACAAATACTAAGTTCCAAAATGTAGAATAGATATTTTGAACTGAGAAAAAACTTTTCAAAACAAAGGACAAACTGTAACAGGGGAGAAGGGAAAGAAAGAAGAGGAAAATGAAAAAAATGTCTGTGCAAGATAGTTCAGTTGCACATGTAGTTTCTCTTATTTCATTGAAAAAGGCTTGTACTAAATTTGTTTGGATAAGATATCATGCTTGTGCTCTGAATAATTACTACAAAGATAACAATATGCAGTATATTAATCATTATAACTCCTTCTAACATGTTTTGAAACGCTATCATTGTTAGTTTTTTCTCTTTAAATAAAAACTTATAGGGCCTGGCAGGATGGCTCAGTGGTCTAAAGCACCTGCTTAGGAAAGTTTGGGCAGCTGCAGGGACCGCGGTTCAATCCCTGGCACCACATGCTGCGCCAGCCCTGACCTGAGGGCAGGTTGAGCTGGCCATAAAAATAAGTAAACAAACAAACAAAAGTTCTGAAACAAGAAAAAAATAAAATAAAAATAAAATTCTAAATATATATATATATAAAGATGAAGTTTTGAGGGATAATTTAAATGTTTTTTGATCTTTTACTTTTAGGAGAATGGCGAAATCTATAGAAAACTGTATTAATTAATAAGACAACTGCACTTTAGGCTTTGTTTTTTGCTTTGTAAACCAAGTGAAAAATACAGAGAAACATACTTCTTAGACAATCAGCAATATGACAAGCTATAGTGAAAACTACACATCATCCTTATTTTAGGTAAAAGCACTTTTTAAAAATACAGATCTACATGTACAAGGTTAGAAGGTGATTCTTTTCATGAAAAGCATATTTTTCTTTTCTGAATTAGGTAACATTTTAAAACTGTCTAAAATACCTGAAATGTTCTTTAATGTAACATCACTGATTTTACTTAGCTGTTGTTTCTCAGGTAAACAGAAATCTGAAGAAAGCAAAGTACTTAGAGTGATAAAGTTTGGAGGAATTAAAACTCAAGGTAGGGGAAATACACATGGTCTTTGGGTTATGATGCTTCAGCTTATGATTCTTCAACTTTATCTTGTGGTGAGAGCAATACGGATTCAGCAGAAACTTCATGTGGAATTTTGATTGCTCATCTCTTCCCGTGTTTGCAGTACTCTCCTGTGATGTTCTCTACTGATGCTTGGCAGTGACAGCAAATGAGCTGCGTCTCCCATCAGCCTCAAAATCTTGAGCAGAAGCAGCCAACATTGCAGTGCGCTGTGTGCCTAAGCTATGTAGTTCAGTAGGTTAACGGTATTAAATACACCTTCAATTTACTACGTTTTCAAGATATTCTCGGCTCATCAGGGCATAACCTCATCATCAATCAAGGAATCATCTGTATATGCAAAAGCTGTGAGGCAGAGTGAGCATAGAAAATTCCAGAAAATAGAAGAAGCTCTACATCACTAGAGTATAGAAAGTAGAATACGGCTGACAGAAATGAAGCAGATGAGGGAAAGGGGGCTGGATGACTATATTAGTTGGCTTTGCATTTCTGTAATGTACCAACAGAGGCAGTGAACTTTAAAAAGAAAAGGGATTTGTTGCTGTTAGGATTTGTGTCGAAATATCTTCCACAGCCTCATGTGGTCAATGGGAGTGCGCTTTTCAAGTACAGCTGAATCTAGAGCTTGTGATGGTTTATTGTCTAGCAGTGGGACTGGTGATGTGAGTGGTGCACCCACTCTGAGGTGGGTAACTTACATACAATATAATTTAGGAAAAGACGCTTGCTCGTCCCTTTTGTTCCTTTTTGCTCTTGTTGATTTTGCTGTTTTCCAACACCGTGGGCTGCTGCCCCTCTTCAGGCCACCCTGCTTTGGAGCCATCTAAATATGGACTGCAACTTTCAAAAATGGTGAGCTAGATAAACCTTTACTCTCTTAATTTGGAGCATCAGGTATTTTATCTCAAGAATAAGAGAAAAGTAATTAAGATAGTGTATAGTTTTAGATGTTTGAGGGGGGCTGGAGAGATAGCTCAGTAGAATAAGCTGGCAAGTACAGGGTCCTGAATTCAATCCTGGTACAAAAATGTGTTTTAGGGGTCAGGAAATAGCTCAGTGGAATAAGTGCTTGCCTGGCAAGTGCAAGGTACTGAGTTCTGTTAGTAGTACTGACAAAAAAAGGTTCAAGGTCTATATCACCTGACTGCTAATGAAGACCCTGTCCATTATATCATGTTATGGCAGTGCAGGTGTAAGTGATCATATCATGAAAGAGGAAGCCAGAGAGTTGAATTGGGCCAGTCCCAGGGATTTATAAAAACCCTCTTGTGAGAAATATCAAGTGTCTCCTGAGAACCACCCTAGTTCCTTGTAAGACCCGACCTCCAGTGTCCTAATCACCTTCCATCAGGTCGTACCTCTAAAAGCTTCCACCAGCTCCCACATAGCCACACCAAGACTCAGTGAGCACACGACTTTTTGGAGGACAAACCAAATCCACACAATAGTTAGAATCACAAAGGGCATGCCAAACTAGTTATGTACTTAAGTTTTAAAAAGGACAATTGCAACTGTATGCCAAGACCCGACCAAGATATATCAGCATGAGATTTGTGCATTTGCACAAGGTCTAATATTTAGAAGCCCCATACTGGATTTGATGCTCGATTTTCTTCATCATGGAATTCATAACGTTTGATGAAGAGATTTAACACTTTCATTTTATAATGGGTTTTCCCAGTTGCCTAGCTGACCTTGGCCAAGACTGCAGGGAAATGGGGTATAGTGAATTAATGGCTTCTGAGATGGCTATTATTTTCTGCCAATTTTATTTATGTATTTTTAAATGACTGCTATCTATTTATTTTGTGTGTGTGTGTGTGTGTATGTGTATGTTTGTGTGTGTGTCTGTGTCTGTGTCTGTGGAATCAGGGATAGAACTCAGGACCTTGCACTTGCTAGGCAAGCATTTATTCCACTGAGCTATCTCCACAGCCCCTTCCTGCTAATTTCAAAAAATAAATTTATTTTTGTTAATTTGAACAGCATTAGGTTCATTGCAACACTGAGATAAAAGTGCAGAAAGTCCCCTTGTATACTTTCATCTTGCCACTCCTAGCCTCTTCTGCTAACAATATTCCTTACCAGACTGGTGCAAGTGTTACAATTGATGAATCTGATATTTACATATCTTCATCATTCAAAGTCTATAGTTTAAATGAAGGTTTATACTTGGTGTAGCATAAGATGTTGGCTTAGAAAATATATAAGGTCATGCATCCACCAGCGTTATATCATATGGAATATTTTCACTGCCCTGAAAATCCTCTGTGTTCTGCCAATTCATCCTCTGTTCTCCCTAAACCCTAAGAATAACTGACGTTTTACTATCTTATGGATTTATCCCTTCTAGAATGCATATGGTCAGAATTACATGATATATGCCCTTCTAAAATTGGCTTCTTACCGAATTCCCTACCACTGCTTCCATCAGCTAATTTTGCAGACCACCTCTGAAAGCCAAAGGTCACATTTCTACTCTTCCTGGAATAATCCTGGGAACAGGAGGTTTTGCAGCAGCAGTCAGCTTTAGAAAGACAGAGGAGAAATAAACACTTCAGTGGTTGTGGTGTTTGTCAGGAATAATGTGAAGAAATCATGGGCTGGCATGGGAATTTTTATCTTCACATTTTGTTTAGGCATTTTTCATTTTGTTTTCAGATTAGTTAAAGTTATCTACACATTTTCCAGATCGTTTCAATTGGTCATTCAGTATCTTAGAGAAATGAACTTTGCAGACAACAACTAGCCAATGGGATGTATTCAGTATCCCTCATTCCTTTCCAGGAAATAACATTATTTTGCCTATGCAAGTCTTGTACTTATTAGCACCACTTCTGGGTTATTTCAAGACTTAAAGGTGGAAATATGTCGAAAGAGAGTGCTGTGAAATGGTGAGGGCTACTTTCTCCTTGGGAGAAATTCACCAGTAGCTCTTTAAACCATCCCCTTCCCACTTTGCAACCCTCGCCAGCAACAGAGGTTATTAATCCTAGAACATTTTCATAGTCCTGAAAAGACCCAGCTTGATCATTTAAGTGACATTATTCCTCATTTTTCTTTCTATTCATTCAAGTTGGCTATGCATGCATTAGTTACACTCATCCTGACTAGTTGGTGCACCTTCACAGCACATCCGCATTCTTTTCTCATTCCCTTCAACTCCTTCCATTGTCTCTTGACATCCTTTCCATTTGGAAAAAATCCCTCTCTCTCTTTCCTAGTAATCTAATTTTTTTGCTAACCCAGTCCATGGAAACCACTGGTGTACTTTCTGTCACTATGGACTTGCCCATAATAGATGCTTCATAGGAATGGTATGATAAAAATGTGGTCTCTTAATATCTTAATTTATTTAATATAATGTTTGCAAAATTCACCCATATTATAGTATGTGTGAGTTCTTCATTGTTTTATGAATAACACTGTCTTGTATAGATTTACCACTTTCTGTTCATCCATTCACCTACTCCTGGACATGTTGGTTGCTTCTGTGTTTTAATGATGAGGAATAATGTAGTCAGTATTCATCTACAAGTCTTTATTTGGTCGTTTGTTTTAATTTTTCTTGTGCATATACCTTGAAAGGAAGTTACTAGGTAATAGGTTAACTATCTTTAAGTTTTTGTGTGACTGACAATTTGGCAAAACCTGATTTTTTGGGCCATTTTCTGTTTCTGAAGCAAAACACCTCAGACAGTGACTTATAACAAAAACAAGTTTAATCAAGTTTATGTTTCTGGAGGTTGGGAAGTCCAAGTTTCAGCAACTGTATCTGGTAATAGCCCTGTGCTACTTCTCCTCATAGTGGAAAGGGGAAAGTAAGTTGGTACCTGTGGAAGACAGAAAGCATTAAGGGTATAACCTGGTTTCACAACAACCCATTCTTGTAGTAACTAACTCTGTCCTTGAGACTGAAAAGTCACTTGCTAAAGGCATTCATGTATTCAGGAGGGTGCTCCTTCTATGACTCAAAAACCTCCTGCTAGGCTCCATACCCCCTGCCCAAACTGCCTTATTAAGGACGAAACTTCAACATTCATTTGTTGGGAGAAACCATAGCAAACATTCCACAGTTCACCACAGTATGAGGCTCCCACTTGCTCCATGCCTTTACCAATACTTGGTACTACCTGTCTTTTATTATAGCCACCCAGGGGTGATGTGGCATCTTATCGTGATTTGTATTCCCCTGATGGCTAAGTGTGTTGCACACTGAGTGCTGCTATGACCTTTAGCATCACTGAGAAATTACCCATGACTTTGTATTTTTCTTTTAATTATCGATAAGACAGAAATATCATCCAGTGTCATAGAATCTACTTGTAGAGATTTTAAATTATGGTACAACATTTCAGCCTATGCATTTGCCACATTTTACATAATAACTTTTAGCATTTATCTTCAAATGTTTCTTCAAACTTTACATGAAGTGATTCTAATTTGGGTATTTGTGCTATTATTTATTTCACTTATTTAATTATTCAACAATTTTAACAAATGTTTATTATACCAGGCATTTTATATTTTTACTAGAATTATATGTTTTGATATTCTAAACCAAAGTTCGGGGCATGATTTCTTAACTACATATCTATTTATGATGATGACAAGACAAAGTTTTGGAAATCAAGAAATAATAAAGGTGATACAAAAGGGGGAGTTTATAAAGAGTTATAATATAGTACTAGACCTCTGGGAAAATGTATTGTGCAGAGTTATGACCTAAATCGTTCCCCAGCGTGAAAGGCTATGGAAAGCCTCCACGTTATTAAAGTATATTTTTAAAAGATCAGGATCCTATTCAGGATCATAGAAATCTCAGAACAGACAGCCAGAGCAGTTTGTATCCCCTCTTAGTCTCTCTGTTCTCATTCTTCCTTCTCTTTCAACTCTCTTGTTTCCTTGAATATCATAAGGTTGGTATTTAAAGACATCACTAACTAGCTTTGACTTTTGTTTCTTCTCAGAAGCTGCCTAATTACATTTTAGGTTCTAATGAGAGTGTGCTTGAATATGTCTCACTGCTGAGTATCAGGGTTCACATAAGCTCGTGATAAGGTTCACAGAGATGAAGGGGGACTTGGGAAGAGTGGGCAGAAGTTTTTGCAATGAGGTCAGTTTTCTTCTGCAAGTCTCTTAAGGAGACATCACCACATGAGTGAGCTGGTCTGGATTTTGTCACTCGCTTGTATCAGCTTTTCCTTCCAAACTAGTCTGTCAAGTTCCCCATTAGATAATTTTGTTTGGACTCAGGATTTCAGCTGATAATAACTAAACACCTTCTTTCCTTCACTCAGTAAAGCTCTCTTGTTTTTAGAGAAAAAAGGAGGAGCAGGCTGACATGCTTCTCAAGGACACACTGTCCAGGTTTACCAGTCTTTTTATTTTATATAATTTTTTATGTTATTTTTTTCTTGTTTAAGAACTTTTGTTTGCTTATTTATTTATTTTTATGGCCAGCTCAGCCTGCCCTGAGAGCAGGGCTCGTGCAGCATGTGGTGCCGGTGATCAAACCGCGGTCCATGTAGCCGCCCAAGCTTTCCTAAGCAGGCGCTTTAGACCACTGAGCCATCCTGATGGGCCCTACTAGCCTTTTTAATAGTATAATTTACTAACAACACTTCTAGAAATGGTGTTCTGCAGATCTAGATTTAAGAAACTGCCCATAAGGTTATATACTTTACGTTTAAAAGCTCTTCATTGTTTTAAAGTATAGTGGAATAAGCCAATTTTAATTCCAGTATAGCAATAAATGTATCTCATTATACCACATGCAGAACAGTAGGATTACAAACAAAACATAGAATACAGAATTATTTTTACTAATAGCTTTTTCAGAGATAATTCACAGATCATAAAATTCAGTCTTTCAAAATGCCTGATTCAAAGGTTCTCAGTACACCGATGAGATTGTACAGCTAATATGGCTACGTAGTGTTGGAATAGTCTCAGCATCCCCAAAAGTAACCTATGTCCTTTAGCAGCCACTACTCATGCCTCCCATCCCCCAGCCCCACAAAATCACTACCTTTTCCTTTATTAATTTATCTGTTCTGTACTTTATATAAACACAGCCATGCACCATATGGTATTTTGTGACTGTTTTTTTTTTTTTAAAGCATGTTTTCAAGATTTGGATATTTTGGTGGAAGAGTTGAGACAGAGTCTCACTATGCAGTTGAGGCTGACCTTGAACACACTAGGTAGCCTAAGCTCGCCTTGAACTCTCAGTGATCCTCCTGTCTCAAAATACTGGAGAATTCTGGGACTACAGGTATGGGCCACCACACTCAAGTCATTCATGTTTCATCATGTTATCAATACTCCATTTCTTTCATTCTTGAAAAGTCTATATTGTAAGCATAAAAGTATTTTGTTTATCCATCTTTTGTTACATAGTTGGTAAGCCTCCATTTAATTAGCTATTATGAATAATGCTGCTGTAACATTTGTGTAAAAGTTTTGATGTAGAACTATGTTTTCATAGAATTTCTGGGTAATATGCCAGCTCTGTTTCTAAACTTTTGATGGACTGGCAAAGCATTTTGCAAAATTGCTTCACATTTTTAACCTGACAATAATTATGGGAAATGATTGTAACTCATATTTCCATACTGAAAAGTGGTAGACCAGTAATATTTAAAAATTCCATCACCTAATAAATTAAATTCAATGTTTTCAAAACTAAATCCAAAGTTTCACTTGAGAAGTGAATTCCTCTTAGATCCCCTTAAGAATCTCCAGGGACAGAGAGGGAAGAAAAGAGTTTGGGACCTCAGTAAGGAATGTGACTACTCCAAATTCCAAGCACCTTAAGGGCAATCCTGGATTGCAAAGCACGTCTGTAAAAGTTACACACCTGTTTTTCACCATAGAAAAATATTAATTCTGATAAAGATCTGTATGTCAATTTCTCAAGATGAATGTAACATTTGTTCTGCTCTGTTTTGCTTTGTTTTGTTTTGTTTGAGACAGGATCTTGTTAACAGTTCAGGGTGTTCTTGAATTTACTACGTCGTCCAAGCTAACCCTGAACTTGCAGTAATCTTCTTACCTCAGCCTCCTGAGTGCTGCGATTGGAGCCATGCTGTACTACACCTGGATGAATGTGATTAT
>PVJA010022962.1:0-33317 GCA_004027025.1 Myocastor coypus
CTTTTTTTTTTTTTTTTTCTAAGCAACATCAATAGGGAGGTAGGTCATGCCCACACACTGTACTCTGTAGAACGATTGTGAGGACCATATGCAATATGTCAACTTTCAAAGAAAAGAAAGGGGAAAAGAAAAAAAAATGTAATGTTGATTTAGAAGGGTTAATGTTTAATTGTTTGATCAATCTTATATACCTGCATGTATTAATCTAAACTGATCTGATGATGAACATATGTAATATAACCATTGTTAAATTTAAACAATAAAAAATTGAAACTTAAAAAAAAAAAGAGAATGACAATCTAACCATTCTCTCAACTCTGCTTTATGTTTATAATCAAAATGAGCAGGAGGGGCACTAAGGAAAATATAATGAGATATTAGCTTCAAACACGACCTCTCTGAACTAAACAAACACCATGTGAAAATAAAATATTAACCTTGCTGTTTTGTCAAATTAATTGTCCCACCTCTGAAGTTCTGTAAATTGGGGGGGGGGGTGATTAAGAATAGTGAAATAATAGTATTGATATTAATACCTCTAATAAATATAAACTATGGTACATAAAGATGAATGTATTGTATGCTAAACTTTCCTTCCATCCTAGGCTCAGAATTCAGTTGGGAATATTCTTTTTGGTTCCAGGATTTAAATAGAAGAATTTGTACTTGCACTGCGTCTCTGGACGATCTCGCTAGTCCTTCGCTTGAGCATGGAACGAGCTTTGGTATTCTGTATTATAGTATTCAATGGAGGTCTTTTGCTTGTCATACTCTTCAGGTTATTGGCTTCCTGAAAAGTAACAATGAAGCCAGAAAGACCAATGTGACAAAAGTAGTGAATATCCTTTGTAGGATGAGCAGCTCAGCAAAATGGGAAAAATTTAGAACATCAGAAACTGGCAAATAATACAAGCACAGAATAACTTTCAGTGTGAATAGTCTTAATTTCCCAGTGAAAGACACAAGCAGACAAAGTTAATCAAGAAGCAAAACTCAATAGAATGCAGTGTACAAGACGTATCTTTAATTCTAAATGACAGAAGTTTTTAAAAATAAAAGGATGGAAAACAAATTTTCAAACAATGAGAACATTAAAAAAAAAAGCAGAAATGGCAGTCTCAATTTCAGACATAGTAGATTTAAGCCAAGATGGATCAAAAGATTAAAAAAGTCTCAACATAGTAGCTCAGGAAGTAGTTCAACAGTAAGAGTTAGCTATTATAAATACTTTGGTACCAAATACAAGCATACCTGACTTG
This sequence comes from Myocastor coypus, assembly GCA_004027025.1. NCBI lineage: Eukaryota > Metazoa > Chordata > Mammalia > Rodentia > Myocastoridae > Myocastor > Myocastor coypus. The sequence goes on from PVJA010022962.1 coordinate 1,260, forward strand.
TTAAAACAAACTATAGTAATCATGAGCAATCAGATGAACACCAATACAGTTGTCATGGATGCAACTCAAGTCAGAGCACAGAGGGCCTTGGACAGATTTTGTATGAATTTTTAATTTGTTATCCCCAACAAATGTCAAGCAGAGAATGTCAAATCATCAAAAAATTAATATCTTGACCAAATAGGATTCAATGCAGGAATAGTTAAACATCCACCAATCCCCATTTCACCACATGAGTAGCAGTGAGGACTAAAAGCAAGTGAACATCTCAACAAGCATGACAAACCATTTCAGAAAATCCTGCATCCATTTATGAACAGAGGTCCTCCAGATATAAAGACCTTTTATTAATCTAATAAAAGCCATCTGTGACAAACAAATGGCCAACATTACACTGAACAAGAGAAGCTAAAAGCTTTCCCTCTAAAGTCAGGAACAAAACAATAATATCTGCTAACAATAATATCTGCTAGCTCCAATTTTGTGCAAAATAGTGTTTGAAATATTAGGCAAGAGATAGAACTAAAATATGGACGTGGGAAATAGTTAAATTTATCATTATTTGCAGATGAGTTGATCCTCTGTATAGAAGACATTAAAATGCCAACAAAACACTTTTATATAATCAAATTTAGTAGTGTAGCAGAATATAGTTCAGAAAGAAAAAATACACTATTCTTATATACAAAAGACAAACTCATTGAGAGGGAAATTAGGAAAGTGATACCTTTCAGATTAAAAAGTAAGATGAAATTCTTAGGATTTAACTTGACCAAGGAAATGAAAGATGTGCAAATGAAAACTATAGTACTCTTTCTAGGGAGATGAAAGAGGATTACAGGAAGTGAAAAGATATCCCCATTTCTGGATAGGCAAAATAAATATAGTTAAAGTAGCCATACCTTCAAAACTATTGTGGGGATTTGATAGAATCCAGGTTAGAATATCAATTACATTTCTTACAGAGCTGGAGAATATTCCTACAACTCATATGAACATGGAAGAGAACTAGAATATGTAAAAGAGGACTCATAGATCAATGGAACAGCATAGACTAGCAGAGACAACTGCAGGTGCACTCAATTACTCCATTTCATAGAGGCAGGTTGAGTCATATCCCTTCCCTGGAGGCAAGGTAGCTTCTTTCAAAAATGGTACTGGGAAAACTGGATAGCCCCACGCAACAGGTTAGATTTACACCCACACAATATCTATTTTATGCATTAAACTGAAATATAAATCTATCAAAAGTCTTAAGATTAGAACAAAAACACTAAATGTTGTGGAAGATAAAATAGGAAAAACTCTCTAAGATTTTGTTGTAGGTACAGACATTTTGAAGAAAAAAAAAGAAGTCCTGGTTCCAGAAAAAAATTACTCTAAGTTTCAACTGGGATCATATCACATAAAAAACCTTGGGCAAAGCAATGGAAAACATGAACAAAGTGAAGAAAAAAAACTATGAAATGAGAAAAAGTTTAGCGAAATGCTCCTTAGGCAAAAGATTAATGTCTAGAAAAAGAAAGAAGGGCATCTCAAATAAATAGACACTTGTCAGATAAAGAAATTCTGCTGGCCAATAAATACATGAAGAAAAAGCTCAACAACCTTGACCATTTGAGAAATTCAAATTAGTTAACCTTACAATGCTATCTTCGGGAGGCTGAGTCAGGAGGATTGGTGTGAGTTCGAGACCAGCCTGGGCTACAAAAGTGAGCTCAAGGCCAGCCTGAACTGCATAGTGAGACCCTGTCTCAAAAAGACAAAAAAAAAAAAAATGCTATCTCACTCCAGAAAGAATAGGTACCTTCAAAAAATCAATTAATTCCATTACTTTATTTGACTTTCAGTAATGAAATCAAAATCTACTTAGACTACTAAGCAACCAGACACCATTTCAGAACGTTAATTTCTTTCTTACCCACATTAGTTATATAACCAAAATTAGATCTAATGTGTTACACAAATGTAAAACATCATATTCCAATGAGCATTTTTAAATCTCCAGTCAATATCACTTAAAACATTTCTATTTAGGGCCTGGCATGGGGTGCATGAGGCAGGAAGGCTGAGGCAGGAAGATCACTGAGTTCAAAGCCAAACTAAACTATATAATGAGACCCTGTCAAAAAAGAAAAGAATAAAACAAAAAGCATAGTTATTTAGGCAATCTCATCACTCTTCTGAAAATGTGTACTAGTTGTCATTTTTTGAACCAACTTAGAATTAAATTCAAATGCTAAATAAAAGTTAATCATTTTATACTCTAAATTATCAAATTTTAAACAATCCAGTATATTACTTGCTTGGGTGGTAACATTTACTTTTTCAACTTTTAAATCTTTATAGCAAATTGCAAGAGTGAAATGTTTAAAAAAATAACAGATGATATGAAATAGACCTTTGTCATCCTACTCCATCAGTCTCTGGCTATATAAGACCTTCTGATGGTTAGAAAGAAAGAAAGAAAGAAAGAAAGAAAGAAAGAAAGAAAGAAAGAAAGAAAGAAAGAAAGAAAGAAAGAAAGAAAGTGCCGGGCATGGTGCCTCACGCTTGTAATCCCAGCACTCGGGAGGCTGAGGCAGGAGGATCGGTGCGAGTTCGAGACTAGCCTGGGCTACAAAAAGTGAGCTCAAGGCCAGCCTGAACTGCACAGTGAGACCCTGTCTCAAAAAGAAAGAAAGAAAGAAAAAAGAAAAGAAAAAGAACAAAATTACTCAATACACTATTGTGTGACTTACCTTACCTATAAATCTGAGAGAAAAAGAATTGGAATTTTTCCATCCTCATTTTTAAAACATGCCTAAAAGAGTTTTCCATAGGTGCTGATTTTAAGTAGCTAAAGAACAGTGAATGAAAAATGTACCAGTTAGACTTGAAATAAATGAGTGATGCTGCTCATTTTGTGTTGTACTCCATGCACATCATGTCCTTGAGCTTGACAATATCCCAGTAAGTTGGAGGCAGCTACGATCATTTTATAGATGAATCAACTGAGTTCTGGAGAGAGCAAGACTGTGTGCAGAGAAGTGGGAGTGGCCCGACTTGAACACAGCTCAGCACAACTCTACTATCCCTGAAAGTACCCAGATACCGGGAGTACCCAGATACCCCTGAAAGTACCCAGATACTGGCTTGGTCAATTTGTTTCTATAAACCATATAGTGTGAAATTCTACCATGATTTGTCTCCAGGATAAATCCAGAGGGGATTTGACTGACCTTGTAAGAAACAAAATTTACATGTTTGTTATACAGGTCTTGTTTTAACTTGCCCTTAACCATCTAGCAGAAAAGTTTAATCATGAGGTATTAAAAGTAAAGCCAGATTAATATGCTGAGCCATAAAAAGCTCAAGTCAAAATCTTCTGACATTACCAGTTCTGCTGATAACCCACTACCTTTATAGAATATTGGACTATACACACAACTACTTTATCTTAGCTCAATGAGAAGAAATATTTGTACCAATAATAGTGTTTAGAAAAGTTATCATGTCTGCATCTTGTACTACTCTGAACAACTGCTATGAAGACAACAATATGCATTATATTAATTACTGTGGCTGTCCTACTAATGTTTTGAAACTCTCTCATTATTATTTCACTATCATAATTAATAAAATTAAATAAAAGAATTTATTTAAAAAGAAAGAAATCAACTAATGATAAATACTGACAAGGTTATGAGGAGAAAGGAATGCTTCACTGCCCCAGAAAGTGCCAACTATTAGCAACCCCTTTGGAAATCACCGTGAGGATTCCTTACAAAACTAAAAACAGAAATCCACTTGACCTTCCGTTCTGTGTTCTATAGATACCTGCTGCAAAGATTTAAAGCCATCATACTTCAGTGCCATGCATACCTGTGTTTATAGCAGCACACTCCATAATTGCTAAATCTTCCAGAGAACCTATATATCCATCAACCAAGGAATGGATAAAGACAAATGTGATATTTATGCACAGTGTCATGTTACTGTGCATTAAAAAAAAAGATAAATTTGTGTCAGTTGTAGGACAATAGATGCGCTGCACCTCGAGACCCTAATGTACTGGAGTAAATCCCGCAAGCAAGCTTCAGTAACACGTGGTTTTCCTTATGTTAAAAAGTTAGTATATAAATAAAACATAAAATAAAAGAAAGGTTATTAGAAAAGACAGCTATTAGAGAGATATTAAGAAAGACAAGACAGAGAAAAAAAGAAAAAAATCAAGCATTAAAATTAAATGCTATGAATACATGAACATTCAAAAAGATTTTTCTTAACAGGAAAAAAAAAAAACCCATAAATTAGTATTTTTGGTTCCACGAAAAGTGAAAAAAAAATCAAATTTAATAACTTATTGGGACAAATTCACATGAAATTTGGATAAATATTTATTCCAAAAGCTATCTAAGAATATAACAGAAAAGGTAATGTTTTTCCATCTCAAGGTTTTCTACAGAGCTCTAAGCATCAAATAGTATAGTAATGGTAGAAGCACTGCTGCATGGGACAACAAACAGAATCAGAAGTCCAAAGGAAAATAGTGAACACCTTTGAGCAACTAATGAACCACAATATAAAGACAACAGATATATAAATGATTGAAAAAAAAGGTTCATTTTAAAATGGCACAGGAATAATTACATTTTCATGTACCAAAAAAATAATATAAACTTATTTTTAAGTCCATTTTATCACTATTGAACTGGCTCAGTGACCTACATACAAGAGCTAGCATTAAAGAATTTTTAAAAATAAATCTTTGTAACTGCTAATTTGGTAACAGATGCTTAAACTTCACATCAGAATCATGAGAAAAGAGGTAACATAGAGAAATGAATTTCAGTGAAAAAGAAATATGAACTTCATAAAATGTAAAAACATTTAACATGGAAAGTTATAGAAAATAACAGCTTTATGTATATATATATGTATTTATTATTAAGGTTTCACTTTCCAGAGTAAACATATTTTTAAACTCTTCAAATTCAACAACAAAAGACATTCAAGCACATTTTTACATGGAAAGAAAAGAAGCAGGTAGAAATTTCTCTAAGTAATGTGTACAAATGGGTCAAAAAGCCATGAGAATATGTTCATCATGTTGTTTTTAACTACCTACAAATGAGCTCTATAATCATGTACTAATTCACACATATTAAGATAACTTTAATCACGAAATGGAAAAATAAATTTTGTTGAGGGCACCAAAAATTAGAAACCTTTGTCCAGTTCTGGTGGAAATATCAATTTATCCACCCATTGTGAGTGATTCCTCAAAAATTGTAACGTGAAGTGTTAAAGAAAGGAATATTGAATATTGCACCATCCATTACGTCTACTGTTGCCTATTGACCCCACAGGAAATTACACACTACATGTTCACACCAAAACTTACACATAACTTTTTAATACCACCATTGTTCATTCTACACAAAAAAGAGAAATAATTCAAATGTTAAAGAATGATTAACTAAAAAAAAATTGTGGGACACCTATATATTTAAAACTCATGCATTAACATGAAGTAATGATTTATGGTGCTATTTGGGTAAACTTCAAAATATTATGCTAAGTAAATGAACCAGATACCAAATATTGTGTTTGACATAGAGATTATATGAATGCATATAGCAGCTGTGTAATTACTTTTGCAAGACCAAGACAGGATAGGAAAAACACAAGAAAGCAAAGCAAGGCTTTGTAAGGATAGTAGTAGGGGAAGATGGGAATGGATTATTGAATGGGAAGGAGACAATGTTTGTAGGTAAATTAAAATTAGAGACTGTCGATGATTTTTAAATATCATAAATAAAATACAACATAAGCATCTTGGAATTATACTTATGTTCTAATTTATGTTATATGGATTTCATCTTAATAAAAAATTAAAAAGTAAACAGAAAACATTTTCTTCGTGGATCTCGCTAATACATGCATTTCAAGCTAATAAAGTCACACACTGTATTTTCAGTTTCTTGTATATAAGTTATATTTTAGTGAAGTTGCTGTAAGTAAAAGCAAGGAATGACATTAAATTTAAAAAAGACACTTGTATATCTTTCAAATACATAAATAAAAAAGTTAGTCAACTGTATATTCCCATATACTAAAAAATATAAGCTGTGCTTTTTTCAATATGCGTAAAGAAAATATTAGGGCCGGCGCTATAGCTCAGGGGATTTAGCGCTTGCTTAGAGGAAGCGCAGAGACTAGGGTTCGCTTCCTAGCCCCTCGTGCCGGGCTGGCCCTGCTCTAGAGCATGCTGAGCCAGGGAGACTGATCGTGGTGGTGCGCGTCTGTAATCCGAGCCCTTGGGAGGTACAAACAGGAGGATCACTATGACTCAGTAGTGAGACCCTAAAAAAAAAAAAAAAAAATATATATATATATATATATATATATATATATATATATATATATCCAGCTTTATATTCTATTTTTTCAAACTGTATGCTTATTGGAAGATAATTTTTTAAGTTTATTGGTATATTACTGTAGGTATAATTAATGATCACGTTCATTGTAGGGAATTTACTACTTAGCAGAATACATCTTGATTTTTTGCTTGTCTCCCTCTGTCAGATCCCACTAACAGATTATACAAATTATTTCAAAGAATGAAAGTCATTCTTGATTTAGAAACATTTTAATACATATTTTAAAAATTTAAACAATTACTCTCTGACTCATGAGTTCTCCTAAGGATTTCCATCATATGAAACAGCATGCATATGAATACTTATATCAGCTTTTCAAAATAGCATATAGTGACTATTCATGGACAAAATAGTAAATACACTGGGAGAAATTTGAATAATGAGACATTAGAGGACAAAAAAGAGCAGATCAATTTACACTAAAACACACAAGATATTGAAACCTTCTATTATTTTTGGAAGACTGACCTCCCATTATGCCCTTGCAACACGCATGCACACACACACACATACACAAGGGTTGAATTGTTTAACTTGGTAAAATTCTACAACCAACCAAATTCATCTGTAGTAAAATTAACTGGGCTTTTTCATAGCACTTCTAAAATTTAGACTTTTTTAACATTTACGAAGTTGGTTCAGGTAGTTTCAAATTGTGTGTTTTGCTTCTTTGTTTCTTTCTTTTCTTCTTTAAAAATATTATGGAAAGGGAAAGATCTTAGACTATTCTGTACTTCTATTTTCTTCAAATTATGCTGATGTGGATATTATATATATAATATATATTATATATGATATTATATATCAAATAACACATATATCAAATTATGTATATATATATATATATATATATATATATATATAGACATGCCAAAGAAAGATAAGTGGAAAGAGCAAGATAAGGAGAAAGATATAAAACATCCTAGATTTCACAGAAATAAAAGAATTAGTTTTCAATTTTTTTTCCTATTTCATTAAAATTGGACAATCTGAAATTTCCCAGAGTAATAATAATCTGATACTCAAAGCATATCTATTATCTCAACTCTCATTTCTCATGAGAAAAGCATTAAGATGAGTCTTTTTGTTATCCACTTAGAATTAGGTGAGGACAAGTACAACAAACAGCTTTGATCCCTTGCCGAATGCACTATTTAACTGATGGACTGATTAAGAAAGAAATAACAGAAAGTTATTCACTAACTCAGCTATGTCCCAGTAACCAATTTATAAAATACTAAAGATACCTCATGAAAGAAATCTAATAATAAATTTAAAAAAATTTATTTCCCCTAAAAAGATGCCAGTACTTTCACATTCATGCAGTAAAGGATTTAAAAATGTAAACTGATAATAAAACTTTACATTTCTGCCACAAACGATCCCATAGAAGATGTGAAATAATGATTCAGTGAAATTGAATCTTGTGTCCCTTAAACATCAATCTCAGTTCTGAACTGCATGTTCTTTTCTGCTGCCTTTAACATTTTTGGCTAGAATTTCATAACACATTCCCAAATGTCTTCTACTCCCTGCTTTGCCTTTGAGTCCTGAATTAGATTTTGTATTTATGAAAGACATTGAGTTGAAGGGGGTCAATCAGAAACCCTTTTGGTAGAAGAATTATGAGTTGGAGTCAACATTAAGTTATCCACCTCTGACATTTTAGGAGATTGCTCTTATATCACACGTAAGAAAACTGCATTTCACCGATCTCCTCACATTACCTCATAACAGCCATCAGATTAAGGTTTGATAAAAAAAAAGAAAGACGTCTGAAAGATGACACTAAGTCTGTTGATGATAAATGTGCTTGTGATCTGACTTTAGTTGTCTCTGATAGAAAAAGTCAATGATATTTTAATTCACACTAAACTGATGGGTTTCGTCTCTCTAAGCGGTTTCACAGAATGTCTTCTTGTCAATTGAATTTGCCTCTAGATAGCCAGAATCTTGTTTGGGCTCCCAGGAATTCTTACCAAAGCTCCCTTAGAAGCAGTCTGCATAATCACGAAGCCTGTCCATATTATCATCCTCAGTCGCCTTCATCTGCACAGACTCTTCCATGGAAGATCATTCATATCACCTTAACAAACATGAAGGACATTTCATGGTCTGTTATGAATAAAATATACATAGGCAAATGCACAATCAAGAAAACTTGTTTATTTAATCACATTTTATTATAGTTGCATTATGGTTTGATTATAGAACACAAAACTCATGAATACCACCAAACGAAAGTAGTTACAAGATCATTACCCATTCCATGAGAAAATTCTAAGGCCGAAAGGGTGTATGAACTATAGCAAAAATGTGTCTTACTGAAAGACTATGGTTAAATGAAGAGAGCTTACTAGGCTTACTTATGAAATGACAGCGTAAAGGCAAGGGCTTGCAGCAACTTCAGAGATCAGTGAGAGCTAATAGAGGCAAATATAATGGCAAAGATATATAGAAACCAATCTCCATTATTTTTTCTCCAGTAAACACCAGTTTTGCATATTATATGTGAACTAGTGCTTGCAAAGAAAAACGTTTCAAAATGATATACATCTGACTGAATTAAATACATCTATCAGTCGGTAGAATGGGTATATGTGATTTAATGTCTTGTATTTACCTCAGAGTGCTATTGTGGGTTCAATGGAGACAGCTCAGCAGTATAAGCGCAAGCACCAGAGTTTGATCCTGGGCACCACATGACTCTCCATCTCTGTTCTGAGTGCACTGAGCTGCTCACCGAGACCCGGCAGGGTTCAGGCACATCTGAAATCCCAGTGCTGGGGAGGCTGTGACAGCAGGATCACAAGTCTGAGCTGTGTACAAAATACATAAAACTGAGCCAGCCAAATAGGTCAGCAGATTAAATTGCCTACAAGCAGGTGCAGGGGGTGGGAATTCAATCCCTGGGACTGCTGTGCTGGCCTCGCCCCCCGGGCACACTGAGGTAGCAGTTGAGACTGGGCTTGGTGGCCTGTGCCTGTATTCCTAGCTCTTGGGAGGCTGTAAACAAGCTGATCACTATGAGTCTGATCAAGTAGTGAGAGCCTGACGACCCTATAGACCCTTCCCTAAAATATAAATAAATAAATAAATACATACATACATAAATACCAAATACATAGAATTAAACAATGAAAAGTTATTTCTACTATTTTGAGCACCTAATTTTTTTTTGAAGTGTGCAGCATATTTGAAACTATTTACAAGATAGGGCCAGCGGTATAGCTAAACAGAGTAAGTGTTTGCTCAGCGAAGCTTGGGCAGGGTTCGAATTCCAGCCAAGCCTGTGGCACTGCACACTCTTTAACACGCTGAGCCAGTCATGGAGCTCAGGCGTGCTGGCATGCATCTGTAACCCCAGCACTTGGGAGGAAGGAAACAGGAGGATTACTATGAGTCTGAGCTGAGTAGTGAGAACTTATTTAAAAAAATAATAAAAAAATTTAAAGATACACAAACACATAATATGTAAATGTTCTTAAAAATTTAGCTATTTCTTATATTTAGTGACTAATTTTTCAATACCTCCAAGATATTTTAAATTGGTTTTGGTTAGATGAAATACTGAGTTTCTCTTTTTTACATTAAATTTCAAATTTCAGGACACAAATTTGAAAACGAATTTATCAAATAATCTTACTGAGCTTCTTGCTTCAAGAAAGGAATATCAGGAGCTGGGGAGATAGCTCTATGGCACAGGTGCCTGCCTGCCAAATGCAAGGTCATGAGTTTGAAACCCCAGTCCCTCCAAAACAAAACAAAACAAAGAAAGGAATATCAGACATAACAAATAATAAACACCTAAGTTACTTATTTAGCAAGTGAATATCGTATGGTATTCATTGCAGGTTGATACAATGAGCAAAAGTCATTCATGGTCTCATTCTGCATTATACAGACTTTGCCTCTGTGGGCAATAGGTGGTATAATGCCAGAGTAAAGAACTCCCTGTGCCTGGTTTCCTTAGATTGGAAAGGCTCCTTTAGAGTTTTAAGTACTCAGTGGTGTTTTGTCTCAGATAATGAAACATGGCCAGCAAACACATCAGGGCTTGGTTCTAAAAGCGTGCCTCAACTTAGAAATTGGGCCGGGGAGGTAGCTCAGCAGGTGTAAGTGTCAGGCTGCCAAGCACAAGGTCCCAAGTGTAATCCCTTGGTAGTGAAATAAAACGAAATAAATTTTAGGAAATTTGTGCTTCTAGAAGAAAGGTTTCCTTCAGCACAGTAAAATCCACAGCCTGTCCTCATGATGTTCCTGGTTTCTTTTCACATTTGAAAGGTGGCTATAAAAACATGTAACAGGCAGATCACTGAAGAATACGTGAACAGTTACACACACGAACACACACCTGTACACACAGGCCATCCAAATTAGAGAGGATAAAATGAAACCAGGTCTATTTTGGAGTACAGATCATCTTACAGGTTCATTAAAAATATGTTAAAATAATAAATTAATTCAAGGAGGCTGAGGATATAGCTATACTCTAGAACTCAGGTGCTGTGTGCTCAAGGCCTTGGGCTCAATTTCTAACAATAAAATAAACACATATTAAAAAAAAACTAAAAAGCAAATTTGCATAGCAGGATATAAATCTGTAAAGGTTAATTTTTATTTCTGTAATAAAATTTTATTTTGTAAATTCTCAATTGGAAAATTAGGAGGGCTGGGGAGATAGTTCAGTGGAATTAGTGCTTGCCTGGAAAGCACAAGGTCCTGAGTCGACCCCTGGTACCACAAAATAAATGAATAAATAAATCTTTAAAATAATTCTACTTAGCACGTAATCTAAAAGTATTAAAGACCTAACACTTAACTAAAACAAAAACAAACAAACAAAAAGTTTTTCATACTCAAGGCTCTAAAGTTGCTATTTTTCCTGGCTCTGTCCTTTTTCCTCTTCCTGGAGGTGAAGGGTGGGCTGTTTGCCTCACCATGCCTTCCATTATGCTCTTGGATGTGGTCTGCCACTGACTAAATCCCTCAAGACCATGAGCCAAATTTAATGTCCCCCATTTTTAAAATTGTAGCTATTAATTTAGAAATGTTTTTCAAAAAAGTACAATTAAAAATTCTATATGAACCAGCTATCACTTGTGGAGGAGGACATTTAATAGTTTACCTTACAATGTATGACCCGCATTAACCTTATGGGACCTTGAGCATGACAAAATCACATGGATGGGAAAACATAATCTATAAGGAACTGAAAACAGCACCTTAGTCCTAGCAGGAGGCACTGAAGCAGCATAAGAGGTTTAGCAGAGATATGTCTGAAAGAACTGTAAACAGAAAGGCCAGGAAAGCCAAAGGACTAGAGTCATTAAACAATAATGTCCTCACTAATCTTAACCACTCTTTCTGTTTCCTCTATTCCTATTTCATGTTAGAGGATCTTATTAAAAGGCTGTAGAAAGGCTTTCTGGTTTGCTCAGTGGTTTATAAGCCCCTGCTCTAGCAATCCTAGTCAGGCAAGGGGGATGGCAGTTCAATCCCACACCCACCATTAAGGCAGCTTGCACCAGCAAAACAAAACAAAACAAAACAAAACACCCTCTTCTCAACTTTTTGGGCTGGGGAGATAGCTCAATAGAATAACAGTTTTGCTATTATTATGTAATATGCAATTGAGCTTTCCATATTGATTTTGTATCTTTTAAGCTGGCAGATTACATTTATTTAGGTTAGAAGAGTTTTTATGGAATTTCCTTGAGAATTTTCTATGCAAATAATCATGATTTCTGTAATTATACTCTATTTTCCCCACCCAAATGATTATTTTCTTTTCTTTCTGGAGTCACTGAAATTACAAGAACTTTTAATACTTTATTCCACAACATCGTTGAGTATGGTGTTCTCATTTTGAGTCCATACTACAGGGAAGGACATGGATTTACACTCAACATGGTGTCGATATGGGTTTTCTTGTTTCCGTACACAGTCATTATCCATTTGGAGTTCTTTTCCTCAGTCAACATGAGCATTTATCATGAATAAATATTGGATTTTCATAAAATTGAAATAGATTCTTCACCTTCTGTTATGATCACATAGTATTTCCTCCTTGGTATGTTGATTTGGTGCACTAATACTTATTGATTTTCCAATGCTGAACCATCCTCGCAAAAGTGTAATGAATTAATTATTTATTTGACACAATTATTTGTATAGATGCATAGATAGGCCCTGCTAATATGCTTACCATCACCATTTGTACCTTCATGAAGTTCTTTTGTTTTAGTTATGCTGTGTATTTCAACCTCAGTACTAGAAATGCAGGTATCATAGAGGAAGTTGTAAATTATTGTCATCTTCTATTTTGTGGGAGAAAGTGTGTAAAAGTGCAATCTGGATGCTAGAGGATGATAGCTCTCAGTAGAGTCAAGTGACATGGGACTTCCTTCCTATGAGAAGACCTAGAATAGCCCACCTCTCTGGCTTTGCAATCCCCCAAGTGCACGTGTTTGTCTCAGCTCTGGGCCCAGCTGCTGCTACTAAAGCTAGCACGCTCAAGGTGTGCTCTTCTTGCATAGCCATCTGCCTCTTCTACCCACGGTGCTGTCTGTTGTCCTCAAAGCCAATTCAATGTGACTCAATGCTGTGAACTTCAGATCTGCTGGACATAAGCAAGTAATTGTGTAACAATTTCTTTTTCTATAAAATATGCCTCCTGAAAGTAAATTCCATATATATGTTAAACCCAGTAACTTACAATGAGCTATACTCTTAGCTATTTTTTATGTTAAGACAAAGTCACTAAGTCACTAATATGTTTACGTTGGACTTGAGCTTACCATACTCTTGCCTCAGTCTCTCAGAATGCTAAGCTTATAAATTTGGCTACCACACCTGGTAGTGGTTTCTTAATCTCAGCAAAGATGTGCGATACTTTCCTAAGTCATCTGTATATAGTTCCATTGTGCTTAGTAGTGGTCAAGAAAAAAGTCATAACGAAATAAGAGAACAACAATAGTTATTGCACTGTATATCATTATCTTAAAAGTAGTTACTCAGAGTAGAAGACATAAAACAAACTACCTCATGCATCATGAGAAATACAGATAACACAACAGAGGAGGGATATATAGAAGATAGGACAATGTTCAATCATTCCTTTCTCATTTTAGTATGAACTGAAAGAAACAACCTGAATATGATACTTTACTGCAAATGTGTGAATGCCCAGTGTTACCCTCATAGATTCTGCTTCAAACGGTGTGATTTTACTGAGCCTCTGTTCTTCTCTACCATATATATATCCTCCTAGGCAGAGCCCTCAGCATTCATATATCCACTAATGTGCATTCTTCTGCATTGAAGAGATATCTATCATGCTTCTTAAAACGCTTCCAGATTCAATCCAGCAACCAGGCCAGGATAGTCAGTGAGACAACCCTCAGGCAGCCAGAAACTCATTCAACTAAGCAACTAGGCCAGGCCCAACGCATGTGTGTCATCTCCCTGGGCCTGCTGGAAACTCACTGAACAGCAACCAGGCCCACTGCCTGAGTGAGACAGCTCTGGGCCTGCCCAAAACTGATTCAACCAGCAACCAGGTCCAGTGCACTCAGTGTGGAAAACTGCTGCAGAATTCCCTATAGACACACTAGATACTACACAAAATGAGCTGATCCAGGAGCAGAACATCTTGCCAGAGTGACACAGCAGGTTTGTCTCCAAGGGCTGCAACAGGAAGAAGTGGAGCTCAGAAGCAAGAGCCAAGGCACACCCACCAGGACAAATTTAAACTTACTTAAATCTGGACATAGTCCTAAGGTAAGAACTCTACCAAATCTCTAAACCAAAAGTCAAAAGAGAAGGAGCAAAATGCGCTCTCAGGCCCCAAGCCCACACAGAATAAATACCAGAGACAATAACATAGGAGAAATTGGAAATCACACACTTGAAAACTCTGAAATAATAGCATCTGAAGTAAGGAAACAATTGCAGAAAGGTACAGAGGAAATTAGTTCAGAAATAATTTTTGAAGTGAAAAAGGAAATAATTTCTACAATAAAAGAAGTAATAAGTGCTTCTAAAGACAATGATAAAATACAGAGAATAGAAAAATGATGGAATCCTTGAATGAGCAACATAGGAAAGTAATAGAACATGTGAAGCAGATTTGAAGTGCTGTACAGGAACTTAAAACCTCAATCACAAGCTGGCAAAACCATTTCATTGAAAGTGAAAGTAGATTTTCAGACCTTAAAGACATTTTTTGCAGCTCGTGAAGAGGTCAGAAAAGATTTCTTAATAACGACTTGGATACAAAAAAAAAATTCAATATTAGCAAGAAAATGCAAAGATGAACAATATAACACTAATAGGCATCAATGAGAAAGAAAAAAGTCTGTACAAGGGATATAAAAAGAATACAGGCAGAAGTAATAGCAGAAAACTTCCCATTTATGGCAAAACAATTGGACATTCATGTAACCGAAGCACACAGAACTCTAAAAAACATAAACCCAATTAAAACCACACCCAGACATGCAATAATCAAGATCCCAGAAATTTAGTACGTGAACAATATCCTAAAAGCCACTAGAGAAAAGAAACAGATTCACACTTAAAGAAAAACTCCTTAGAATAATAGCAGATTTCACTTTACAAACCATCAAGTCAGGAAGAGCATGGAAAAAAATACTTCTAGTCTTGCAGGAAAATAAATTCAATCCTAGACTGCTATTCCCTGCAAATTCTTTTCAAGTTGAATGGAAAAGTGAAATACTTCCAGGACAAAGAACAACTAAAGAATTTCATGATGAAAAAGCCAACCCTGAATAGTTTACTAAAAGATATCCCAGAGAAGGACCAAAATGACCACAACTCCATGAAGGAGAATGGAAAGAACCCACAAAATAGGACAAATAATTAAACACAGGTAAAAAAAGAGGTATGCAAATGCTGTCTTTGAATGATTCCCTTATATATAGCAGTAGAGTATGTCCATCAGCATATTCTACAAATGGACTTCTCCTGCACTCTATGGGTCCTGATTCTATCTGGAGCTATAGGGTGGATATCAAGGAAATCCTTGATGGACACTGTCCATGTGCACCACATACTAGAACTTTGCGTGATATCCTATCCCTAAAATGTTAGAAGTTCTGTTCGTATATTTGCAATTCTAGTAATTATGTTATGTATTATTCTTCATAAATCTTTACTATGGTAGAAACTTTTTCTTGATAACTTTATATATATTCACCTATTCAAATACTATGCAAGTATTCAGAACTGATTACAAATTCATACATATGATACACAACATTCTGGCCTCTAAGGTGGAATCATGATTTGATTTAAATTATGGAATATTGCTTCAAAATATTGAATTTAATTTTAATTAATAGTTAATTAATTTTCTGTATATTGTTTAATTTTTACTTTTTTATGATTCACACTGTATCTCTGACTTACAGTCTAATTGTAAGTCATGGCATGATATTTTCTCCTAGTATTAGAAAATTTAAAAGAAAAATCATATATATATATGTATACATATATATATATATATGTATACATATATATACACACAAAGATACATATATATATATATATATATATATATGATAGATATATAGCTACTTTGTCTCAGTTCTTTGAGAATAAGTGTTTGTAGTAATACTGTTTAGACAAGATACAGTTCTGCACCTTTTCTACTTAATAGCCACTATAAAAACAACAGTATGCATGCTATTAATTGTAACCATTCTACTAGCTTATTTTGAAACTGTTTACTATTTTATCTTTTTTCTCATTAAAATGAATAAAAAATATAAAATATAAAAAACCTTCCAACCACACCATATTGTCAAATTCCAAAATCATTTGAACATTTTCAGGCAATACTTAATGTTTCCTACACAATTAGAAAAATAAGTATCACACTCTTGTGTATTACTATGAATTTTGTGCCTAAAATCAAACCAAATGTGTTATTTCACTGCTCATTAAATCACAAGTATGAATTTTCTTCCACTGTGACAAAATTCAGGCTTTACAGGTATGTGTTTCCTTACGGAAACTTCAAGGAGCAGTGTATTTCCTGGAAGGTTTCTGTTTTTCTAGGTGTGACAAATATTCCTTAAGTCAGAGAACCTTCCCCATATTTTGATCAGCAATTTCAGCCATCTTATTGTTTATTTACCTTTCTTCCTCGTACCTCTCTCTTTCTTTAAATCTAATAGCTGTTATGAAGTCCTTGGACCCCTACAAATAAATCTTAAAAATATATTTAAATGTCAGTTTTTTAAATATCACCCATCTCACTTTCACCTTCATCCTAGTAACTAAATAGACAAACATATTCACATGCTACAAGACTATGAAACTGATGTCTTTGTGGGAACTATTAATATGATTTACACATGCAAATATATGTACAAATCATTTGTGATAGTTTTATTTTCCACAGAAGGCTACCTGAAGAAACTCAAGAACAATTTAGTCTAGAGAAGTGCAAAATAAAGTTATCAGCAGTTCTTTCTGCTGTTCTTTCTAAAAACATACAACTGCCTCCTACCTACAAAAAGTACACAAACTTATGAAGGATAGACTGTGATTAACTAGTCTAAAACCTTCTTTTAACTAAGACAAATTGTTAATTCAAACTTCAGCAAGTCACACATGTAGATTTTATTTTCTTATGTCTTTCCCATCTAACAAGAAGTTTACATTGAAAGGGTTCATTTTAATTTAAATAATCACATTCTATTTTTAATATCTTTAAATGACAAGAAATTCGGTTTAGTCTATTATTATAAATGACTTAGTTCCATGTTAAGTTTAAGGCATTTGATATTCAGAAGGACAGTGATGTTAAGCTCAAGTACCTGTGTTACAGAGTCATAGTATCACTAAGCTTCTCTGTTGGAGGGGTAACAAGCTAAGTGGGCAGATGAAAAATGTAGAGAAAAAGAAGGGCTACAAGGATAGCTAATATTTTTACTTCAAGGTCAGTGAGGACTCAGGACATAAGTGAACCTGTAGTGTAACATCCTATAACTCAGTGGAGTCCCAAATGTTCTGTTCAAGGAGATAATGAGGCCACAGAGGAGAGCGATCAATGATGTACAGTGAGCCTAACGAGAGTCACCCAGAGAGAAAACATTCTCTTAGGCTTTCATAGGTCAAGAAACTGGTCAAGAAATAACTGTGACTCATGCAGATGGCTGACACTGATAAAAGTTCTACAAAACGCTGTACATGGTTTGAAGGTAAATCCTGAGGGGATTCGATTGACCTTGTCAGATTCAAAAGTTACATGTTCTGTTTTATAGGTCTTGCTTTAACTTGGCCTTAACCACTTAGCAGAAAAGTTTTAAAAAAGTTTTAAAAAAGTTTAGCAGAGACATAAAAAGCAAAGCCAGATTAGTATGTTGAGCTGTAAAAGGCTTAAGTGAACAGCTTTTCACATTGTCAGTTCTGCTGATAATCCACTACTATTATAGAATATTCAACTATACATACAACTACTTTCTCTTAGTTCAATGAGAAGAGATATTTGTATCAATAGTGTTTAGAGGATTTATGTATGCATCTTGCACTCTGAACAACTACTATGAAGACAACAATATGCATTGTATTGATTATTGTGTCTGTCCTGACGTGTTTTGAAACTCTCCCATTGCTATTTCTTTCTTATTGAAATTAATAAAATTAGAAAAGGGATTTTATATCTATTCTTGAAAAGCTTTAGTCTATACAATCAAATCAAAATCCTGCCAACAAAAGAAACTATAATGACTAGTAGAATTTAGCCTCTAGGATAGCAGAGCCTTAACCCTAAAATCACTTTAAAGTCTATTTTAAGATTTAGAGAAAATCACACAATAGCTGCCTCCCCACAGCTAATGTGACTTTTACAATGATAGTGTCATTTATGTTTTATACATCTTAAACTCCAGTTGCAATAAATTTGAAAAATATGTAATATCATCTCCCAATTTTTGAAAATTTCAATTTAATTTTTAAATTGAGTGTACTGGAAAAAATAGGCCTCATAAAAGTACTTTTTACAGAGTTCTATAGACAGGCTGCTTTTCTGTCTGGATAGCTCACAACAAAGCAGAGATACACTGTAAGGAAGAATTTATGTAAATCATTACACTTATATTTTTCCCCAATTCCCATTACTTGAATATGATTACATTTTATTCTAGGAAGTATAACCAGTAACTTTTAACTCACTCGATTTTTTTTATATATCAGCAACTTACCAAACTATAAGGGCATAGGAATCACATTTTATGGTAATGAATAGAGTCTAAAATGAGTTGATGACAATATATTTTTAAATATATGGTAATTATAGACAACAGCGTGTTTTATTGAATTTTGTTTTGTCTTGTACTACAAATTATAAGAATGAGGCTCTGTAAAACTAGTCTTATTGCAGTTATCAAAATGTTATACTTTTATTTTAGTATCTTTCCAGTAAAGTTAGAACATGTCATCACAAAATCGCATTGACAGAAATGTGGTTTAGACAGATCATCATCCAACTAGTGGGTTTTTTTTTCACATTATATTCTTCTCCTTGTTACTTCAAATTAATTTCTCACTTCTAAACTCAGACTGCATTCCAGCTGGAACAATTTAGACCAACTCCTAGGTGGTTTATTAATTAAATTTCTCATAAAATTGTTAAAGTTATTCTTTATCTCAGAAAATCACCCCAACTTTCTAAATCAACTGCACCCTACATGTGGTACAGATAGTTCTGTGGGAAAAGTGAAACAGTTTGGCCACCATGCAATTCCCTAATTCACCAGCTGGTGACCATAGTTGTCTCTCTGTAATCAAAATGACAGTGAAGTATCACAGGGTTACTGAGAAACTAGGCAAATCACATGTGAGCATCTTTCAAGTGCCTGGTGTGGAGCCTCAGCTAGAGCAGGTCCTGAGAAGACGTTAGTAATACATACCTCAAGATATACTGATTTGCAGTTGCAATACCTATTCAACTTTATTTTTTTGTTGGATATTAATTTGTTTATTACTGTCTCAATGTCTAAGTACTCTTTTTTTTTTTTTTTGTGGGACCAGGGTTCGAACTCACGACCTTGCACTTGCCCAGCAGGCACTTGTGCTTCAGAGCTATCTCCCCAGCCCCTATCTAAGTACCCTTATGAACATTTTTAGTTACTGCTTTTACTGTCCACTGATACTCTTGGGTCACTTTATTTATTCATTTTTCCTTGAATTGTTTTCACTATGGTGAAATAAAGTCAGTAACATTATGCAGTTTAATTTGATCTCAGTTACAGTCTTAATAACATTGATTATTATCAAGTTTAAAAAGATAGACATTGGGGCACTGGAAATAGCTCCGTAGCAAAAGTGCCTGCCTGGCAAGTATAAGGTCATGAATTTGAGCCCTGGTCCTGCCAATAAATAAATGCATACATACATACATACATACATACATACATACCTTTTTCCTTGTCAACTACACTTTCTGACTTCCTTTGGCATTCTAAAATGATCTGGGATATAAGTAAGTTGGCACCAGATTGGTAACTTTGTAGGGATTAGCAGTCAAACCCAATGTTATGTCAAATCTTGTACCATTTCTGAGCTACCCAGATGTAAACGTTCATTTCTGACTTCTTTGAAGATTTTTCAAATAGCCATAGAAACAGTATATACTTAAGAGTAAACACAGGTTGCTCAGGAAATCTTTGCACTATATTTTTTCCATTGAATAAGTATTATTTTTCAGTTATAAAGATGAAAGAACTGGAGCTCAGTACAGTGACATAAAATTGACTAATCAAAGTGTAGAGAATGAGAGCACTAAACTTTTATCCGGCTTATCTAAATCTAAGACCCACTTTCTCTTCCTATCTATCATAAGCTCTACTCTCTGTGTTTATGTTTTCCTTTTTGTTTTAGACCCCTTGTTTAGTTCTCACTACTGAAAATGATCATCCTCACAGATTACTGTCTGCCAATTCTCTCAAATTTATTTAAATTTCTGGCTGAACCTCTCTGGATTTGCCTGGGGCTCTGGCTGCAAAGAAAATCAGCTCAAGAAGCAGGAGCTGATGGAATAAACACACACACACACACACACACACATACACACACACGACAGCAACGGGAGATTGTAGCAGCTCAGATATACAGCTCTACTTTTGGAGAATTGTCATTTGACTGCAAGCTACACATTGCAACAGATTTTAGTTAAATCAGGCCCTGACATGATTGGAACAAAAACCAAATCAAACATCTGCCAAAGCAGAAATTGTGTCAAACTCCAAAACAAGGACAAATGTCTATAATGAATCTAACATCTGAAGAGTAGTCAAAGCAGTTTTTATAAACTTTTATAAGATTTTCAATGGCTTTTGTCATTCTACAATACATTTTTCTTCTCTTCAATTCACATGTAGAAACTGTTTTTGCAAAGACCCAAAACAGAAGCAAGTGGGAGTAGCAGAACGTGGGATAAGATTCAATTCAATTTGATTCATCGAGTGTGTGGCATCCCTCAGAGTGAATAGAAGCCACCTGTCAGGAGTCTGAACCCATCCTACGTCCGTTAAGCTGGGCCTGGTTGGCAGAATACTCCTGGATGCACCCTGAAGCTCACACATCCAGAGAGCCTGCTGGCTTATTGATCCTTTTAATTTTCTGTTCAATTTTGAGATTTCATAGATAGATCCCACAACAGTGAGAGCTAAATGAGACACTCTTGGAGCTACTGAATACCTCTGACTATGAATACAGGGGGATCTGAGTGAGCTGTGCATTAGGAAAGCGATATCCCATAAGAGATTCACAGGAAGGTTTGACTCTATCTTCATTCCAGCCTTAGAAGTAAAGCCATAGACTGTCTTTCCATGATTCAGTCTCAGATACAGTGAAATGTAGAGGGGGAAAAATGACTCTTCTTTTAATGTTCAATTGTAGAAAGGAGATTTTCTCAGTGACAGTCCCTTTATGTAATGTTTCAATAGTTGGCCATTGAAACTAGGCAACAAGTAGTTGTCTTGTCTTCTTGCTACCTGTGAGCAAGATATCAGTTACCCATGCCTCTCAATCCTTGTGTGAACGGGAGAGCTTAGCAGTGGCTTAAAATACAGCACAGCCCTTTAGATATTTTGATGATAATCACATAAGGCATTTTTTTTCTCATTTCAGTCAATTTTCATTGAATCATTCCAATATTCACTGACTGAAAACATAGAAGAAGGCTTTATACTTTCTCTCAGAATTATTTTTATTGTATTAACACTCTTTTTATGAAATGACATAATCAGTTTAATTTTAAATTCCGAGCCATGAGAAGGAGAACATGGACAAAGACTTTTTCTGATGCTCTTGAAATTATGTCTGAGTACTTTTAAAATATATTTTAGAAAATAATAATTGGAAATTGTTCTCCTATATAAAATGTACTTGAAGAAAACAAACAAACAAACAACAACAAAAAAATACATGAAATAGTCCTGAAGCCTAAAACAATCAAGGACACACTGCATTATATGAAACTTTTGTTTTCTATTCTTATTTTATTTTGCACAATTTCCTTTTGTATATAACTATGGTTCCTCCTCTAAAATTTTCAAATTTTAGAAGTTAATCCTTAAAACTGATTTTTGTGCTCCAGAGATTACACTAAGCTTATTAAGTCCTGAACTCTGGAAAAATTATCAGAGCTGTTATTGTGAAGGGTTTTTTTTGTTTGTTTATTTCACTGTTTGTTTATTTTTATGTGAAGAGTCTAACAGCTGATAAAATTCCCATGTAGTTATATTCACTGGGATTACATATTAGCCTTTGCTTCAGCAAGGCTAAGGCCAAGAGGCTTTCCTCCGTGCACTGCACAACTACTTATCCAAGAAATCAATAAACAAATAGACTGCATATATTCTAATGACTTTAGGACACAAACATACTCTTCCATTGGGACATCCTCTATTGCTCTGTACACTGTCAGGATACAGAAAAGAAACTAGATAAAAAGAACCAAGCCTCTGCTTTGGAGAATAGATACTGGTGGCCACTTCTTAAAGATGCAAGATGTAAACAATTTAGCACTTACCTTTTAGGAGTCATATACAGAGTATTTCCCACTATGCTCAACATTCCAGTCAGTCTCATATCTTTCCATCTTTATTTTGCTATAAACATTGATTATACACATATCTTCAAGGGAAAATCTTAGCATGAAGTAAGCAGATATGGTGGCTTACCTTTCAAATGTTAACCACCAAGAGATATTGGAAAAAAAATAGATAGATAGATAGATAGATAGATAGATAGATAGATAGATAGATAAGTAGGTAGGTAGACTCATGTACTCATATATATCACACAGCTCAATTTGTTACCTTTCATCTTCTCATTGTCATTAGATCAGATGTCCCATAGCACTCTCTCGTACTCACAATATTTTATCTTCCTGAACCATTCTGCCTGCCTGCTGATCAGTCTTCACATATTCAACATTATCTCACCAATATCATCTTCCTAGTTATTCATATTGAGCTGTATCTACCTCTTAATCACGGTGTAGGCATTTCGGAACTAAGACTGGCCCAGGTCATTCAATGAGGAAACAGAGAAGAAAGAAAATTTCTCCAGCATCATAGAAGAGACTCTGATCATGCCAAGATCAATACCTCATCAGCTTGAATCTAAAGTCTCCTTCTTAGCCATAAGAACAGAAATGAAACATAGAAATCAGAAGAATTGCCTGTGTCTGAAATGATTATGATTTCTGCCTACCTTTCAAATACATGCAACTTTTCTTATCATTTTTCATAGGAGTAGCATATTTATTCATGATCCTATCTCATAGACAAAGAATAAGTCAAGGATAAGGAAATTTGTTAACTTTCTCAATATACTTTAATATGTAAGAATAACATATTGGTATGTTTCTTGTGTTTATTTCTTGCATGAGATATGAGCTCAACAAATGTAAGCTAATTAAAACTGAAAGTGATTACTTGTAAATTCCTCAGCCAGGGTTATCAAAACTACTTTTTAGTAGCTTGTTTTATTCTTTTACATCGATCAGCACAAACATACCTTCACAAGACAGCAAAACTTAGTTGCAAATTCTCTAGAATTGCTTTAAAGTCGCTACAAGTTCATTTCACTCACACAGTTGCTGGTTTATGGCACAATTACCATAAACAAATGTAAGCAAAGAAAGATATGATGGATTAATAACACTGTCAGCTATTATTTCTGAAAATGACGTTACTTAAAATATAATCAGAAAATGACAGCTTGTGAGAATGAATTTATTGACCCAAGAATTTGAAAGTCCTGAGTAAAGCACCCATATTTTGGGTATAGACAGTGTAAATGAATATACTATAGTTTCTGCAAAATCTAAGAAAATTTCTTAAACTTTTAAATCATAGCATCCATAATTTATTTGACTACTATTTAGTAGAAGCTGTGAATATTGCTTCATTTTTTCTTCTCATATGTTTTTACTGTTCTAGGAGATGTATTTTAAAAAGTATCTTTCTGTATATATCTTTATG
The DNA here is from genome assembly GCA_004027025.1 of Myocastor coypus. Lineage (NCBI taxonomy): Eukaryota > Metazoa > Chordata > Mammalia > Rodentia > Myocastoridae > Myocastor > Myocastor coypus. The sequence goes on from PVJA010022962.1 coordinate 25,213, forward strand.
AGTATCATCTCCAAATCTATGCACACATCATATCATACTATCTATATGCTATATATAGTAAAGTGGATGGATTCTGTTCTCTCAGAAGAAGTATATATTACACATACATACATTAGCCTGAAAACTCTAATCCATTTTTAATTTTCTTGCATATTCACACTGTAGCTTCTTTCACCAATCATGTGTTACCTGTAAAACTTGACAAAAGTGCTGTCCTGGCAGCAAGTAATAGATTAAAGAGGTTTCAATGTTAAACTATTTCTAGCAAATGAAAATGACTGGTCTTCTTTGTTTTGTGCTTTTAACAAGGTCCTGCTCTGTAGTTCAAGCTGGTCTTGAACTCACTAAATAGTCTAGGCTGGCCTCAAAATCCAGAAGTGTTTGAATTTTCTATTTGCTTTTGTGTGTATGTTGGTATCAGGCTCCTCATCATCTTAATGTATCTGTGCTGCATAACCTTATTCACCACTGGTCTTCTGTAAATGTGTTCTTAAATATGTTGGTCTGAAGTGATTAACAAAGTCATTTACAAAGAACTATAACTAGAATAAAAATTGCTTCATGAAAAAGTCATGAAAGAGATATTTCTACTCAGACTCCAACAGCTGAGTAAAACTTTCCACCAAGAGTAGAAGTCTGTCTACAGTCAGAGTTGCAGAAAATACAGAACAGAACAGAGTTAAGGAGCCAAGAAAAAGACAGTAAGAATGTTATCAAGAATACACATAAGTGCAGCTAGGGAGATAGCTCAGGGAAACAAATGCCTGTCTAGCAAGTGCAAGGTCCTGAGCTTGATCCCTGGTTCTGCAAATAAATAAATAAATAAATAAATAAATAAGCAATAGAATAGAAAATAAAATATAATTAATATAATATACAAAGAATGCACATAAAGAGAATAACCTTCCTCACTCTTTCCCAAAACCTTGAGTCGTTTCTCTCTGTCCATCACTGAGTAGAGTTTAAGGTTAAGCATTCTAATTTGTACTGCTTCAGGAAAAGAAAAGTATTGGGCAAATAAATGAAAGGTGAAAGCTGACCACAAACATTTTGAGAGACAACATCTTGAATTTTCTTTGGCTAAAGATTTTTTAACTCTGATGTGCCATACTGGTCCACCTCTGAGGTGCACGAAGATATGTTGAGACTAGGCGTGGTGGCCTGCACATCTAATCCCAGTGCTTGGGAAGCCAAAACCAGGAGAATCACTCTGAGTCTGATCTGTGTAGGGAGATCCTGTAGATACTTTACTAAATACATGAAAAAATATTATTTTTATGAACTATAAATGTATATTCAAATTAATACAATGATATCTAATGTGTACATATTGAAGTTTGTATATATATATATATATATATATATATATATATATATATATATATATGAAATGCCACCTTTATTACTCAGGCTTTGTCTGAGCATCTGACCCAGTGGGCTTTGTTAGTCTGTGCACCCATGTTTACAGCAATGTAATTTGTTATAGGTAAATCCTGTAAACAACTCAGATGCCCATCAGTAGAAGAAGAGATAAAGAAGATGTGAAATTTTTACAGAATAAAGTGTTAATCAACTATGAAACAGTGTAAATTTGAGTCTTTTGTTGGTAAATAGATGCAATTACAGAATATACTGTTAAATGAAAGTAATCAGACATGCATGTGCAAACACTTTATTGCCCTCTCAGGGAGAGAACCTGAAAGAGAAACATGGAATCTTAAGAGTACGGTAGATACTGAGGAAAAGGAATAAGCTTAATCAAAAGGAAAGAGTTACTAAGTTGAGGAGAAGGACAGGAGAGGAAAGAGGAGAAAGAGATTGACCTATGCATGCAAGCAGGGTGGTTTGGATAACTGTACTATGCACTGCAGTTAATGCCTTTGTTTGTTCTATCTCCTTTTTTAAATTGCTTGTACCTTCTCTCTTAATTTCTTATGTGTTTCTTTCATCTTCCAATTTAACATGCATATTTTTGGTAATGTGATTAACTGGTTTGAAGAGAACTCTATGTATTACAGTAAGTACTGTGAAGTTCAAATTATTTTGTTAAGTGAAATTTTGTATCAATTGTAACTTTTCTGCTTTGATTTTGCACTCTTTTTACAAAATAAAAAAATAATCATAAAAAGCTAGCAAGCTCAAAACCCAAAAAAAAAGCTAATGCAAAGGCTGCTGAAACCTATAGTTTGATAAGGACACACATAGGAATTGCTTTATGTGCTTTTTAAACCTTCATCTGATTGGTTGAGCCCACCCATAGTAAGGAGGGCAGTCTGCTTTACTCAGTGTGTGATCCAGATATCTATCCCTAATAGAAGTAGGCTTGCATGACATGCTCATGCAGGATGTTTGGCGACACAACTGAGCCCAGGTGTCTTACCCAGTTCACCATCACATCTCTTTCATAAACAATGTGAGAATTAAATAACTCCTCATTATTTTAATATAATGAGTGGACCACACCCAACTAGGTACAGTAGGATCCTGCGGGTGTTAGTGGGAGAAGAACAACTCTGTAGAGCACAGGAGCGAGTAGGGAGGCAGGAGCTCAACCTCTTCCACACAACATCAACACCTTTTGGAAGAGACCCTTGACACAATGCTAATGCATGTACGTACTGAACAAATGTGGTATCTGTTAAATGAATACATGAGTGGCTTCAAAGTTAAATGAGTCAATGAATAAAACAAAAAGGCATGATATTCAGATTGGCAAAATAAGAGAAAACTTCTTTTTTCACTAGAGCATTCTACCTTCATGTTGAACTAAGCTCCTGGAAGGACTCAGTGGATTAAATTACCCTAGCAGGATAACTGAATATTCATTCTTTCTCAATATTTCCATAATAAATTCAATGAGTTTAATTATATACCTGTAGTTGATGTCATATTACTAATTTTAATATTGAAGAATTTATTAGGGTCAAATTCATGTAAGTAAATTATTCCCTAACTGATGTAGATTCAATTTGAAATGCTACTTATTATGCGTGGTAAAATTATGAATAATATTCACACTTTACCTTCTCTGAAAGGTTATTCTTTGTTTCTTTCCTTAAGTCTTGGTTTGATAAAATGGTAATGAGTCATTTGACAGGCAAAGAAAGTGTTTGTAACAATGTAACATTGAGTGCAATTACTAAAATTTAGTCCTGACCCATTATCTCTTCGAGGGTGCATGAAAATTTTCGTAGTTACCCACTTCATGTCAATCTTTGTTTCCCACAAAAGACTTATTTTCTAATAAACAAATTGATAATTCCATGTTTCATGCTTTTAGCTTTTTACTACCGAGTATATTAGTGTCCTAATTTGATCTCCTTAAGAAAGAAATTAATCACCTTTAAAAATTATTTCATTTTTATATGTACTTAGCCAAAAATATTACACGTAATACTAAATATATAACGTAATGTACATGTAAGACACCAAGCTCCATTCTAAAATCCACAGGGATTTTATTGATTTGTCACTTTCACAATGGTAACAATTTATAATGTTACCAATTAAATAATATTTCTCAATTTGATTGTAGATAGGATAGAATAAGATGATAAATATATGCAAAATCCTCATATTATTTGTAAGTTTCATAGGAAAAACGTTCCTCAAGGGAATTTAATCATGTTCCCTATGTGGCGCTTTTCCATTCTCACCACAGAATCTCATCACATGTGAAGTCATATCTAAGGAGGAAACATGTTAGTATTTTCAAATGTGGTATCCAGGAGGTAGGATGGCACAAATAGTCTGCTTTTCCTAGCGATGTGGGGACAAAGCAGTTAAAAATTTACTGGCACAGTTTACCAAGAAGGTTTGATTTTTCTGGGATGGAATTGTGTGTAGGCAATTCTGCATTTCGATCATTTTGTGATCCTGTCACTGAATGGATTGTGAAAAGAGGCCTCCAACATGGCAGCACTGCTCCCTAGCAGACAGGTTCTTAAGGTCTTTGTAGAAAAGCATTTCAGGACATATCAGTGGGAAATATAAGCTGCTTCATTAAGCAGAGTGAAGAAGAAAGAGAAAGCAGAAGGGGGCCCAGTTTTGTTAAGAAAACCAGCCTGGTCTGTTAAAGGACAGAGTTCAGGTTTTAGTTGAAGTGCTAAGACTAGTTTTACAAAACAACTCCTAAGTTATCTTTATTGCTTGTGAGAAAATTTGATCTCCATAAGGTGGTTACGTCTTCTTAGAGTAGTCTCAGTGTTATGGTGGGTCAGCATAAATCTAAGGTCATCTTAAGTGTAGGGGAATGAGTTGAGACTTCTATGTGCTCACTGGTAGCTGAATATTAGAGTCAATTTTCAGTTTTGTGGTCCTCAGTCTTAAAGTGGGATGAAAGTGCTTATGCAAATTTTGGGCTAATAAACCTTGTATGACCAGTTTTCAAACAGATACTGATTAAATGATTCACATATCTATATGCATTGTTAGGAGAGAAATTGACCCAACATTTTAAGGAAATAAAGGAGACAAAGAAAAATTGAATTAGAATATCAATGATTGATGGAAAATACCAATTCCAAGTTAAGTCTAAGATGTTTGATATTCAGAAAGACAGTGATGTTAAGCTCAAATATACATGTTATAGAGCAATAGTATCACTAAGCTTTTCTTCTGGAAGGCTAAGAATATAAGTTACAGACCAAAAATTAGAGAAAAGGAAGAGCTACAAGGATAGTCAATATTTTGTCCCTAACCCCTCAAGGTCAGTGAGGACTCAGGACATAAGATAACCTGTGCTGTAACATCCTATAATTCAGTGGTTTCCCAAATTTTCTGTTCAAGGAGATTATGAGGCCATAGAGGCATGGGACTGATGATATATAGTGTGCCTAAGGAGAGTCACCTAGAAAGAAAACATTCTCTCATGCTTTCACAGAGAGCAAAGTGGTCAAGCAATGGCCATGACTCATCCATACAGCTGACACTGTCAACACTTGTACAAAGCATTGTACATGGTTCCAAAGAAAATTCTAACGGGATGTGACTGACCTTGAAAGATAGAAAAGTTACACGTTTTATTATACAGGTCTTGTTTTAACTTGACTTAACCACCCAACAGAAAAGTTTAATTATGAGTCAAACGTAAAGCTAGATTAGTATGCTGAGCTGTGAAAGGCTTAAATCAACAGCTTCCAATGTTGCTAGTTTTACCAGTAACTCACGCAATTATGGAACATTGGACTATATATACAACTACTTGATCTTAGCTCGAAGAAAAGAACTTTTTTTCACCAGTATCGTTTAGAAAATTTATCACATTTACACTCTGTGCTCTGTATAACTACTATGAGAACAGCAATATGGATTGTATCAATTATTGTGAATGTACTACTAACATGTTTTGAAACTGTCATATTGTTATTTCTTATTAAAAGTAATAAAATATTTTTAAAAATAAAACTAAAGGCCGGGCGTGGTGGCGCACTCCTGTAATCCCAGCACTTGGGAGGCTGAGGCAGGAGGATCATTGTGAGTTTGAGACCAGCCTGGGCTACAACAGTGAGCTCAAGGCCAGCCTGAACTACATAGCGAGACCCTGTCTCAAAAAGACCAAAAAAATAAATAAATAAATAAATAAAAATAAAGTAAAATAAAATAAAACTAAAAAGCAAAGAAAAAGTGAAAGCCAGACTTGTTTCTTTTAATTACTTATTAATTTTTAATAGACACATGAAAATTCTTTTCTCATTTTCAGGGAGAACAACAGTTTTCAAGAGTCTGCCTCAGAAAACAATAACAAATTATTCTTTTAATGAGTAGCAGCTGAAAAGCCCAGAAATTTGTTCTGTGATCCTATGGTGGTCTTTATCTCCATGTACAATCTCTAAGTGAACCCTATTGGTGTTTCTGTTATTGGTCATCTTTCACTTTAGCCAGAATTATGGTGATATAGATTCGAGATAGATTTCATAGTTGTGGAATTTGAAAGACTTGCACAATTAATGGGAAGTCCCACAGTTGATAATTCCTAATCTTAACATTAAAACATTTGGGCAGTCTTGACCATGAGGTAAGTGATAAGCAAATGCAACATAATAAATTAGAGAGAAAACTAGAATCATAAGCTATTTTAAAATAGAAGCCAGGTGGCCGACCAAATAGCCAGTGGATTAAAGCACCTGCAAGCAGGCACGGGGGCCAGGGATTTGATCACTGGGCTTGCTGTACGGGCTTCTGCCCTCAGGGTACTCTGAGAGAGCAATTAAGACTGAGCTTGTTGATGTGCACATCTGTAATCCTAGCTCTTGGGAGGCTATAAACAGCAGATCACTAGGGGTCCAGTCTAATAGTGAGACCCTGAAACCCTGTAGACCTTTCCTCCAAAATACATAAAATAGAAGGCTAAAATTATTTGCATGAGGACCAAATGAACACTTTCCAAATTTGTTAGTCACCACCAAGTCTTTGTTCCTATCTATGCTTGCGAGAGCAACCGCTTTTCTTTAAAATGATAGAGAATCATTCAATATTGTGGATACATAACATCCAATAACAAACTATCCATTAAATTCAATCGGTATATTTGAGAGTAAAGATAAATGATAATCCCGCATGTGTAGAAGGAATTCAATAGAAATATAAATTGAAACAAAATTTTGTTAAATGAAGTATAGATAAATTAAATAATTAGAATTAAATGTAATAATATTTATGTTGATTCTATATCTATAAAAAGTTATAATGAACAATTTAGAAACTTAATAAATATATACATAACGTAATTATTTGGAAAGTACGTGAGTTTTATATGCTGAAGATTAAGCTTATTGGTACATAAAGTTGGACTTGTGTCACAACATAGGAGTTGACATTCAATTATTTTTGACAGTTTTTTTTTTTACTTCATCAGAAAAAAAAATGGAGAGTTATGTTCTATAATGTAAGATCAACTATAAAACACCTTTGCTTGTATAAATTTTCATTAAAACTAAACAAGTAGCAAGCTACTTATTTTGATAATTTGAAACAAATACAAAAAATAATGCCTTTTTGAATAGTTGTGTTATTCTGGTCTAGTATCTGAAGTTTTTACTTTAGCATCCCTTTCTTTATACTTTGAATATTATTCAGTTGATCAGATAGCAACTTACACCAGTCACCATTTCTTGGTTAGGACATAAAAGCAGATACACAAGTTAAACAAAATAGGTTGATTTTGACTAACAGATTCAGATGTCCCAGAACATGCTTAGCCTGCTCCAGGGCAGACGCAACTTGGCAGAAGGGGCTGGGAGGGAAACGTCGCCTACGTCATTGTATCTAAGAGGCAGAATGAAAAGGAAAAAGGGGAGAGAATAAGGTAAAGAGCAAACACTATCTCCTCAATCCACCTAGACACACCCAAAACAGGGTTTTATTGCTACAAATCTTTTAAGAAAGTCAAATGACTATCAAGATTATCATGAAATCATTCCAAGTATAACTCATTATAAATTGTGACAGGTTATTATTGAACACAACAGAAACCCAGAAGGTGGTAAGCTCCTTTGAGCTCGGTAGAGAAATGAGCAGACCACAGGGGACAGGGCACAATTGCTCGTGTGGGCCTGAGGTCAGGCTTTTATTCTTGGACTGGTTAGATATAATACTTGTGGTCTATAGCATGAGAAAGTATTTTGTTCTTCTTAATAACCTTGGTGGAGGGTCTGGCTCATGGATTTGAAGAGCAATTATATTGTATTTAAATAATTTGGGATCCTGAATTGTGCATTACCTTCAAGTATTGAACTCCCTGTCATACGGTTTATAAAAATTACTGCTACAGTAAGAAATAATCATGTTCACCTTGTGAACTTCCTTACTTTTTTAATAAAGTAGTATCTGAATGTGATTTCACATATTTTCCTTCATTATCTGACTGATTTTAAAATATGTTACTCTCTGTTATCTTTATCAGTGGCAGCAAATGCAAGGACCCAAAATTATTTGACAGCCTCCACACTTGTAGCTTGCTAATAACTCTCTCTCTCTCTCTCTCTCTCTCTCTCTCTCTTTCTCTTTCTCTCCTCTTTCCTCTCTCCTCTCTCCTCTCTCCTCTCTCCTCTCTCCTCCTCTCTCCTCTCTCCTCCTCTCTCCTCCTCTCTCCCCCTCTCTCCTCT